>JAVJIF010010140.1:0-75492 GCA_038442645.1 Agave tequilana | reverse complement strand
AGATCACAACATGTGTCCCGCCGCATCAGGAGGGTCACAGTGGACAACGAACTCGAGATACCCGATGGCTCACATTCACCCCGAGGAGAGCCTCAAACCTTGGCCCGAGCTCGCATTCAACCCCGAGAGAGAGATCCGGGCCTTGCCCCGACATCACATTCAACCCAAAGAAGAGAGCCTCCGGTCTTGCCACGAGCTCACATTCAACCCCGAGGAGAGACCTCAGGTGCTTTCTTCCCCGACATCCGCAACTACTAGATCTCTCCCTGACATTCACGACATAGGCTCTTCGCAGAGATTCCCGCTCCCACTGGATAGCTCAACAACAGGGTTTCCGGATCGCGAAGGTAGTTATGCTACCACGATATCCACTTGTTCTAAATACTCTCCTATTTCAGTGGGGACAGTTACGGATAGTGGTAGATATCTCGGCATGTCAATCCCAATAATGAAGCACAACAATAGTGCAGTTATGAAAAGATCTCAATGTGCAAATCATGTAGATCCGAGAAATTCATACCATCAGTTACAACGCTACAGAATACTTATACATCTAGAGATCCATGGAGAAAAAAGAGGGTCAGGATAAAAAAAAATTGTAAACACAGGAATACTCTACAGAATTCACTCTAATCTTGAGAAAATATAGTGAATTCTCTCTCACTTCCCCATGATTTTTCCCAAATTAGGTTTTCACGTAAAAAATTTGTCTTCTGCTTGTTTGCTATGTTGAAACCTGAAGTTCCACCACTAATCTAGATAGACCCCCTCACTTATGGTGCGAGATCGACCGTTCGATCAATCGCATTAGAAAGCTCCACCACAAATTGGTACTTTCATGGAGATCCGAGTCCCTACACTCAAGATTTATTCCCTAAAACCAAAAAAAACTTCCTCAAAAAGCCTCTTTTACGTCAACGATGGCCCCGAGAAAACAAGTCATCAAAAGTGCAACGTCCAAATGTAAGACAATCAAAGCCACTGGAGGCACAGTCCCTCCACCAACCGGCGACCAACCGCACACTACCGAGGACACAGGCTCCTCATCACGACAAGAGCCAGATGCCGGCCCAGCCCTCACAGCAACGTGAAGACCAACTCTTTCAGACGCTCTACGAAGTGAGAGAGTAAATGAAGGAGCAACAGGCACAATCAAACCGTAAACGGGAACATATGGCTCTCGATCACGATACCATCCTCCAGGAGCAAAAAAAAGTTGAGACTGCTCAACAACAACTCCAGGCCCAAGTCGCAACCCTCCAGAACAACCTAGTGCAGACGAAGGGCGCCCCGAGAACAGCACATCTCCCAACCTCCGTACTCTCGACGAACTGATCCAGAAGCGGATCAGAGAGGCCAGACTGCTGGATCACTCGACTCCAACCACCAAGATCCACGAGTCTCCTCTCTCCAAAGAGATTCAAGAGTACGAGTTCCCGAAGAAATTCTCCACTCAGACATTCGACTACTACTCCGTGGTAAGTGATCCAGTATAATATATCTGCCACTTTCGGGACAAGATTGTGATTTATTCCTGCAACGATCCAGTCATGTGCCTCACCTTTTTTGCCAACCTAAAAGGCATGACCTCGGACTGGTTCTACTCGCTGCCATCACGCTCTCTTCATAATTTCGCTGAGGTGACCGAGGCATTCCTCACCCAGTACGCCTTCTGCCAAGAGACCAAGAAGAATAGCCACCACCTTCTCTCCGTCAGAATGAGACAAGGAGATAGCCTCAAGTCATACATCAATTTCTTTCAGAACCAACTCACCAAAATCTCCAACTGTGGAGAGGAAGTTGCTGCTCTCGTATTTATCAGTGGGCTGCAAGTTGCTCACCCCCCGTATAAACACCTCTTGAAGTATAACGTTGCCAAGATGAGTGAGATCATTTCCCGAGAGAAGAGGCTTGAAGGCTTCCTCCAACTACTCCGTGAAACCGGGCGATCATGGAGGGAAGTCGAAGTCTCCTCGACAAGCTCCCGACCATGCTCAAGACCGACATCGGGGGTAGCCCGCTTACAAGAAGCGAGCGCTCTCGATCCTCACCTCGAGTTCGCTCCGAGGCGACAATTCGATGGAATGCTTCACTCCATTGAAGATCCTGATCAATGAAATCTTCAACACTATCAAAAAAAACAACCATGGGTCAGGCGCCCGAACCACTCCAGCAAAATCCTTTGCTCCTCGGGTCGGAGGAATACTACTACCACGAAGGCAAGGGACACCGACCATCCACTGCTGGACCCTCCGGAAGTACTTGGAAGAGCTTGTAAAACAAGTTTTCTTTAAAGAGTATATCCTCACTCCTGAAGTTGCATCTGACATCTGAACACTCAATCTTCGCAGGAACAGCATATGATCACCCAATACAAGGCGATCGACTAACTCCCTGAATCCTGAACAGACAGGATGTACCTCCTTCCAATTTCAACTTCATGTACTCTATTTCTGAATAAAATATTATTTTATTTTCCTAACCAGGATAATACATCCCTCTATTGCAGTACTTCCATCCATCTCAGTACCTCCATCCACTCGCCCCGTAGGTGGACTCCCCCACTTGGAGGTAGTGACAAGATTACTGCACAACATTAGATTCATCCACTCGCCCTGTAAGTGGAGACTCCCCCACTCGAAGGCAGCGACAAGATTACTCCACAACAGTACATCATCCACTCGCCCTATAGGTGGAGACTCCCCCACTCGAAGGCAGCAGCAAGATTACTCAACAGAACATCCATCCACACACCCCGTAGATGGTATATCCCCCACTCGGAGGCGGCAACAAGATTTCTCCGCTGCTAAGATTTTTCCCACTCAAAGAAATGTTTGTAATTGCAGTACTTCCATCCAACAGAACATCGATTCATACGCCCCGTAGATGGGATATTCCCACTCGGAGGCGGCAACAAGATTTCTCCGCTACTGGGATTTTTTTCACTCGGAGAAATGTTTGTATGCTCGCTAATGGGATTTCCCCCACTTGAAGACATCAATGCAGACACGCCCACAGGCTTTTTCTTAATCGTCCTACGAGAGTCGAAACCCTCCAATGTGAAATTTCCCCCACTCGGAGTCCCCCCACTCTGATGCAGGGATTTTCCCCTCTCAGAGCCCACATTTGATGCTCTGCTGATGGATTTTCCCCACTCGGAACACAAATACTAGCCTACGGACTCCCCTTATCTGAACCTACAGACAGATGAATACATCCATCCATCCATATTTCGCAAATGAAATTTTTCCCACTCGAAAGACAAGCTCCGATGTGGGATATCCCCCACACAGAGGATAACTCTGATGTTGGATTTACTCCCACTCGGAGGTACCGGATCGTCACTCTGGGTAGGGGCCCCTATCCAAAAACGCATCCAATATGTCGTCGGGCTGTACCCCCACCTCAGGTTCTTATGCAGGTCCCGATGAGGATACGACCACATGTGTCTAGGTATATTTATGAGTGTCTCCTTGATTGGATTATCATTTTCGACATACTAGCCAGTGTGAACGTACTCCAATTGCTTCCCCGAGAACAGAAGCGACAGGTATCATGTTTTCAATTTAGTTTTGTACCTGATAATTAAGTGTTGCATTTACCAGTTTTATTTAAATGTCTCATTGTAAGCTTGTATGTGCATCTTAACTACTACATCCAATCCTCAGTCTATGCACCCTGAGATGGGATTGACCCTACTCGAAGGCGTCGACAGGCCATCCTACAAATATTCCAGTCACTATGGAGTGGGATTTCCCCCACCCGAGGTCTGAGCTCTACTGCATGGATTTTTTCCTCTCAGAGCCGCGACAACGCTGCTCCCACGGATGGGATATCCCCCACTCGGAAGCCAATGTAACTCCATAGCTGGGATTTCTCCCACTCGGAGGCAAAAACTTGCAGGTACCGTTGTGGGACAAACACCCACTCGGGAACTAGCAACTGAGCTAGTTCAAAACATCTCGGAGTCAAAGCTACTCTCCGAGCAGACATTCAATTCCAAACAAAAGCAATAACAAAACAAACAGGCAAGATCCAAACAACCCTTCTATTTCAAAAATTACTACTTTATTACAAGTTTTCTGATTACATCCATCCAAATACAAATTTGATTACATCTAATAAGAGTAATGCAAGATCTATCACATGTTTGTGTTTGCTTTTTGAAAGGAAAAACAGATACACTTTCTGCCACAACGTCAACGACAGCATTCAAGAGATGACTCCCAAACAAGCAATCTACCACTTCCAGAAAGATGAAGACACTTAGAAATCCCAAGAAAACGCCCAGAATCAAAGATCACGTCTCGAGCCGCACACTGAAGCCTGCAAGACAGTGATGATATCACCGGTAACCTCTTGCTTCGAGGATGAGTTCGGAGCCAAGGAAGAGACGATTCTTCAGCAGAAATCTCAGAGAATACCCCCACGCTTCTCTCCAGTTGCTTGCAGCAAAAAAAATAATTCCCATGGACAAAACGTCATTCAGCAAGAATGAAGACGGCCAGACACATGCCACGACGACGGGATCGGAACCATCATGAAAGACGCCTTAGCCTCCACCCCTGCTTCATACATGCTCTCAGAAAAGAGAGACACTGAGCCCCAACCCAGACTGGACCGTTCTGATGGAGACCAAACGAACAAACCAGGCTGAAACAAGAACCCTACCTATTCTTCCTGACAGCCGGGCCTCGTCGCAAAAACTGGCGTTTCTCGACGAGCCCATCGCAAAGACTATCGTTTCCCAGCAACTGGATTCTTGAACATCAGAAGCGCAACAAGCGCCTTCATCCTCTTTCTTTCCTCCACCGGACGAAGAAGGAAGACATCGCAGTCCACGAGAACGAGGATTTTGAAATCAAAAAGTTTTCAGGAGATAAGTAGATTTCTCCTCGAGGATCCACCCTATTTATAAATGAAGAAGCCAGAGTGTCTCCAGTTCAAAATTCCAATACCCAAGAAACTGGTCCACGTTCCAAGATTTTTGGCATATCAAATCATCGAGATATCAGGCGTTGTGCCACACGATCTCATCCATCATAACAGGGAGATTCGAAAAGACACAGTTTGAAGGCCAGTTGTCCCCCAGATCAAGCCCTAAAGATATGCATTAATTAACAATCCAGATGTTCTACGACCAGTCAGGTCCCCATGAAGATATGCAGCAATGGTTCAGATACTCACTTAAGCTTCTAGAGAAAATTCAAAGCACTTAAAGGCTTCCACCGACTTCGCTCTTTTGATTCCCCTCCCACGACTCCAGCAATCGCAAGAGCGGGAGGGCATCTATAGACAACTCTCCAAGATCGTGACACGTGTCCCGCCGCATCAGGAGTGTCACAAGTGAATAACGAACTCGAGATACAAGTTGGCTCACATTCAAGCCCGAGGAAAGAGCCTCGGGCCTTGCCCCGAGCTCGCATTCAAGCCCGGGAAGAGATCCCCGGGCCTTTCCCCGACATCACACTCAACCTCGAGGAGAGAGCCTCGGGCCTTACCCCGAGCTCACATTCAACCATGAGGAGAGGACCTCGGGCCCTTTCTTTCCCCGACATCCGCAACTACCAAATCTTTTCGTCCAATTTCAACAAGAAGATGAAGAACCATTTGGTTATATTTTTAAACAAATATATTTTGTCATTTTAATGCTAGTATATGTTATTAGGAATGTTGGCATCAGGAATGAATTTATCACATTTGTTGAATTAGCATGTATATTTCAACCCTTATGATGTTGGTCACTATCTACACAAGGTAGGCAACCAAAATCCCACAACCCTCCACTTATTTGTGTTTACTCATGTAGAAGTTGGGAAGTCGGTCATGAACTTCCCTAGACGCTCCTCCCACTTTATATCATGTACATGTTCAATCCTCCATCACCAACTCCATTTCAAAATTCAGATATTTCAATTAGCTTAGCAAGTTCAGCGGTAATACATCCAAATAAGAAGCCAAGCAATCACAATTATTCACGCTTTTCCGAATAAGTGTCTAAATCATGCTGCTGAGCTACTACACTATCTAATTCAACAATTTAATTCTTACTTGCAATGGTTGTTTCCGAGTCCCATCACAGATTAAATAAGGGCAGGTTGAGTTATCCTGAAATAGATAGTTAAGGCTTGTGTTTACTTGAACACTCCTAATGATATCAGGTATCTATGCAGGGCCAGCCCTACCACTAGACAGGTGAGGCAACCACCTGGGGCCTCACCTAGTGGAGGGGACTCAATTTACCCATATGATACCATATATCTCGAAGGAAAATAGTGTTTAAAACTAATCCTGTTGCTCATCTAATTGCATGCCAATGTGGCACAGTGGTTTGGGCACTTGAACTTGGTGCTGAGGATCCCAGGTTCGATTACCAGCGGGTTGTGCATTTATTCCCTTTTTTATTTTAAAGCATTTATGGGCTCCATCAGGGTCAGGGTAGTCTTTCATCTTCTCTTTTTAACTCTAAACTTTGAAAAAAGAGAAGAATTCACTGCTCCTTGAAGATGAAAAGACAAAAAGTATGATCTCGATTTATTTCATTCTACATCTCTCCCCCTCCCCAAATTCTCTTAAACTCTTTGTTTTTCTTTGAATTAGATCCTCAAGGTGATCTCGTTTGCAAGTCTCAGCTCTTGGCGCTCTGCAAGTCTCAATCCTCAAGGTGATCCTCATCTATTTTTTTATTTTTTTGTTTTTTCAATAATCCACAGTACTTAAAGTTTCCGAATTGCTTGGTTGTTCTTTTAATAACCCATTCTGAATTTGTTGCATTGTTATTCTTTGAACATTTGAAAGTTAAGCATATAGACAAATTAAGTTGTTTAACATCATTAAATTTTAAATGTTAGTTTCTCAAGGAATAGTTGTTGATTTATTATGTATCTATCTTACAACTTGTGATTACAACGGGCTTCTGCTTATTTTGTCGGGCTGAGGACATGAGGTTTCATCATTCTGTAAAGTTCTATCATTCTCTAAGATTTTAATTTTTAATATATTTGTAGGCTCTTGTTAAATAATCATGGTGTTAATTTTTTTTATTTACATAATGACTTGTCAAAAATTTGAATCTGGATTTCAAAAGCGTCAAAAAAAGAAAAAACTAGATGAGTTGATTAAGTCTCAACAGGGAGCTATGGATAGGTTTATTATTAATAATAAAGTAAATAAAATAATTAGTTCTAATGAAAATATAGTAACTGAACAAGCAAATAATTTAATTGAGTCAGGACATAATGAAATAACAAATCAAAGTTAAGAAGATGAAAGATTTTGTGATGAACATCCTCCTAACATAGAAAATATTGAAAGTAATGATAACCCAATAGGAAAAGTTTTGATGTCTGCGTGTGCATCGCCTATGGTGTTGCATTGCTGATTCTAAGCCCGGATTAAAGATGAGGGTTTGAACAACAAATTTTAAGAAGAAGAAAAAATAGACAATATAAATCGACTTTTATGTAATATAATAAAGACTCTTGGTCCACTGAATTAGCTATTACTAGAAGGGCCCTTTTCAAATTTTCACCTAGGGCCTCACCATGTCTTGGAACGGCCCTGTATCTATGCTCCCGTTTGGATCTCATCCACGAAACTGTGTATAACAAGAGAAAAGAAAAGACTGCTTGCTAGACTACTCAGTTCAGGGTGGTCAGAGCTCGGGATGTGTGCCTCTGAGCTCAGTGCAATAGTGAGAGAGGGTTAATACAAATGGGCACAAAGTAATAATCCATCGTGTTCATGCCTATAATTTTGGACTCTTCGATATTTTGGCACTCACTAAATGACAGATGAACAAACTAACAATTGCAGTACTGCACTCTAATTAACCATTGACCACAAACAGCACAGCAGCCTGAGAAGAAAATGCTATAAGGAGCTAAGATTGTGGGTTTGTTAAAGGTGTGTTATTTTTTTAAATGTTCAATAAACTAAAAAGAGAAAAAGATTGAAACAAAGGACGCTTACTTGAGAGCCATTCTTCGATAAGCGCTCTTGATCTCCTGATCTGTGGAATTGCGAGCGACTCCAAGAACCTCGTACGGATCTCTTCTCTGCTGTTGCTGCTGCTGCTGCTTTTCTCCATCTCCCTTCTTCTCCGATTTGAACGAGAATCCGGCGAAGGCATTCTCTTTAGCAATGTCTTTCTCTATATAAAACTCGACCGACACACAGGAAAAACCCTAGGGTTTAAAATTTTGCTCAGCCAGGCTCCGATTTCTACCGCCGAAAATCTTGCCCCGATCTCTGGTCAGTCATTCCAGATTCGGTTCCATTTATCAAATATTCCAGCTGGAGCTGCAGTGGAACAAACAATTAATTGAAGAATTGAAGGGGAGATTTGAAAGAAGAGAATTTGGAGGGGAGAGAGAGGAGGAAGGAGGGTGGGCGATTGTACTGACCCCCAAGAACAGTGGAGGCTGTGGAGCGGCTAACCTGTTTCTTCTTCTCTCTTTTAATTTTTCAGCTCGAACCCGCAGCGAGTGAGGAAGTGCAATCTGGGCCGTTGGATTTTATTAAGTAGGAATGAATTCCGCGCTCCTCTCCCGTGGCCGTTGCTGATTGGACCTCCAGCTCTGTTTATTTGTCTGTGTCTTTCGCCAGACTGTCCCTTACTCTTCACTTCCGCACCGAGCTATGGAAGTACCCACTAGCACACCTTTACACTTCCGGTGGGGTATGAGACCCTGTGGGTCCTACTCATATTTGTTGGACTTCATTTTGTTTTCGCCGATGGGCCCCAGTGTGATTCCAGTAGTAGTAATAGGTAAGATTACTTTTCTTGTTGAAAATGACGCGGAACCCAGAAGAAAATGGTATGATAAGGATTGGGGTGTCAAATGCGCCTGATCCGGCTCGGGCCCGGCCGCGCCCGTCCCGCTGCCTAGTATTGGCCGGCCTGGCCCAGGCTCGGGTACCCTTTGGGGGCCTCAGGTCCGGCCCGCGACCCAGCTAGGCTGGACCAGTGCCAGACCGGGTCGGGCCGGGCCGACTATTTTTAAAAAGATAAAAAAAAGTATTACAGTATGTAAATAGTTTTTCTCTCTACTATTTTCACTAGTATTTGGTGTTGTAATTAGTCATCAGGCTTGTCTCACTCTCACACTTAAGGTTGAGGTCCTCGGTTCGAATCTGGACATTTACAATTTTATTTCTTGAGGCGTTGGAGGGGTGGTGGGCGGAGGAGGGGGTGGCGGTGGGGGAGGTGGAACAGCGAGGGTGCGTGGGCGGGAGTGGAGTGGGGTGGAGGGGGAGGGGCGGCGGGTGGGCGGGCGGTGGGCGGCGGAGGGAGAGTTGGGGGGGCTCGGCTTTGCACGGCTCGCCCGGGGCGTGGACCGCTTTTACCCCAACCTGGGTCCAGCCCATGGGAGAGTTGGACCTGGGCCGCGCCGGGCCCGTGCCCGTGCGGGTTGGCGGCCCGGCCCAGTTGACATCCCTAGGGAAGGGTGTTACAACCTTTGTTTCAAGGGGGAAACACGTTACAACCAAACCTCTAATGATTAACGAGTCTGATGTGAACCAAATTGGCACTAGATCATCGAATTTGGTCTTTTTATTTAGAAAAAAAAATCTACTCACACCCACCTCTTTTATTCTCCACACTCACTCTTATCTTTTCACCCACTTATCAATTTCAAGTTATTATAATTTACTCAATACATCCTAAAACTTCTTGAAGTATTATTTCCAATCTTATCATCATTTAGATTTAAAATTACTCATTGAACCCCCGTCAAAACAAAACCATTGGTCTTTCCTAATCTGTGTTTCCTCCTCAGCATACGCCATAAGACCGCCTCCATTTTTCTGTCTCATCATCAACAAAGCCCCTCCATCTCCCTATCTTCAAAGCAAAGTATATGCTTTGATGGTGAAGAGCTCGACGAGGATCAAAACACAGTTGACGAATTCGCCTAATGGGTTTCTATATTAAGAGCGGAGAAGATCTCAGGAGGTTTCGGTATGATTGTTTAAGAGATGGAGGAGTCGGACATTGTCTCTTGGAACTATTTGCTCGGGTATGTGAAGGATGGGGACTTGTATAGTGCCCGAAAGGTGTTTGATGAAATGCCAGAGAGAGACATGGTTTCTTGGACAGCGATGCTCGTGGGTTACTCCAATGATGGGTTGCTATGCGAAGAGCGTGGGTTATTTGATGGGATGCCGAACCGAAGCATGGTTTCTTGGATTGCGATGATCAATGGATATATTAGGGTCGGGCAGTACCTAGATGCTCTAGCGTTGTTCGGAGAGTTGCAGACATTGGGGTTAGAAAAGACCACATAATGCTCACAACGTTGTTATCGGTATGGGCTAGGGTTGGTGCCCTCGACCAAGGCCAGTGGATTCATGCTTACATCGACAGACACAGACTCAAGGTCAATGCCCATCTTCACACTGCCTTGGTTGATACATACGGGAAATGTAAGCGAACTGATTTAGCATACAAAGTCTTTTGAGTAGTCCAAGGAGAAGAAGATGTTCTCATCGAATGCCATGCTAGGAGATTTCATGATGCACTCTCTAGGCAAGAGAGCAGCTGAACTATTCTCAGTGATGTTAGAAGTCAGAGCAAAACCCAACGAGATCACCTTCATTTGTGTACTCTCAGCGTATAGCCATTTTGGCCTCATCGGATATGGGTTTGCGAGTGTTCCAAAATATGAAAAGAGAACACAAGGTTATACCCACCGTCGAGCATTATTGATGTGTTGTCGATCTTCTTGGCCATGTAGGCCTGCCGGTTGATGCAAAGAGGGTTGTCGAGGTGATGCCAATCGGTGTAGACGCTAATGTTTGGAGAGCTCTGCTCAGTGCTTGCATAGTACAAGGTAATGTTCAGTTGGGCGGAGAAGTTGGGAGAACTTTTTACTGCAGTTGGAGCCGTTCGACGATGGCAACTACTTTCTTCTGTCGAGTATATTCGCCATCAATAAGAGATGGGAGCATGTCACCGATTGAGGAAGATGATGGCGAGCCGAGGAGTGAGGAAAACTTTAGGACGCAGTTGTATAGAAGTGAATGGTGTTGTTCATGCATTCGAAACTGAAGATCAGCCTCACTGTCAGAGCTCAGAGACATATGCATTGTTGAATGAGCTAACCGAGCAAATTTGTAATCATATTCATCAAATACCACAATAAAGAGTGCAATGAGAACAATTTGATTCCATTCAGTAAGGTACACAAATAGAAGTAACAACAAGAAAATCGGTCGAAATGTTCAGAACGAAAATTAAAAATCCGGCTTTGTTTGCCGAATCGAAATCGAGACGAACCCATTTGCACTATTTTAAAAAAAGACAAAAAAAACCTTGATTGATGGTTGGTATGGGACAATGACGTTTTTCAATGGCACAAAGAGATTCTCTGTAGCATTTGATCCTCCGTCTTTAACCTTCATTGATCGAATTAAATCCTTTGAGAGAAAGAAGAGTTTTTAGGTTTAGAGAGAATTTTAGTGCAGGTACGAAAGAAAAATACTAGAAATCCTTAGAAAGGAAATGAGAGAGGAAAATAGAGGGTATTATAGAATCTATGGGTAAAATTATAATCTAAGAAATCATTTTAGGGGTGGGTGTAGACAGTAAATAATACATGTGTGAGTAGAATTTCCCTTTTATTTACCAGATCATCAAATTGTTAAATCAAACACTCACATTCTTTTAATGGGTAGATTGGGATAATCCACATATGTAGTGTTTTAGCATATTTGCCTGCTACGAGATTTCCTATCCTACAAACCAATAGTGAATTTTTTTGCAAATTTCTACATGAATCGAGAGAGAGCAAGAAAAAAATATCCTTGTGAACATTCTCCAGTGACATCTTGTAACCCCCGATTTTAGATGTATGTATACTTGGTACAGTGTAAATACTAGATTTAACCATCTTGATAGTCAAACTAGGACCGTTTCGGTTTCAAATATTATTTCTCAATATTTTTTATTTTTCTAAAGTTTTCTTAAATTTTTCTGAATTATTATGAAACTCCAAAATTCGGTGTCGAATAGTATCGCTGATTGACTTTAGGATTTTTATTTAACAAATGAAAATGAATTTCAAGAATCTGATTTCAAAGTGTTGCTCCGGATAATATTTTCTATTTTTGAAAATTTTTGGGCTGTTTTCTGAATTTAACAAAATTTACCCAAATAAAATATAATATAAAAATAATTTCTTTCTTTTTTTCTCTCTCCCTCCCTTCTCCACTCTTCTACTTATTTCTCCCCCGCTTCCGGCTGCCATCTCTCTCTTCCCCTTTTTTTCCATAAATTCTCCTGGCTCTCTCTCTCATTTTCTACTGTATCTCTATTCAAATCTCCATCTCTCTGCATATATATCTCTCCTTTTCACTTTCTTTCTCGCTCATCACAACCCAGAACTCACTCCACCACTGTCACCACCTCTCCCCCTCCCACCTGGTCGCTTACTGTCGACCTCTGGCAGGCCCAGGCTGCCGCCAATAAGCCTCGCAACCCCCTCTCCTCCTGTTTATCTCAATTCTCTCTCTAACTCTCTATTACTCTCTTTTCCCCACCCACTATCGCTATCTCTCCCCTGTCTTCTCCTCCTCCTCCTCTACCCGCCGCATGCCCCTACCATCGTCGATGACTAGCGTCCCGTCTCCTCTCCTCTCCCTCTCTCTCCGTGCCATCTCCTCCTCCTCTTCTTCTTCCTCCTCGTCTCTCTCTCACACACTGTTTCTTCCCCTTGTTCCCTTTCCCTCTTTTTCTCTTCCCAGGCCGCTGCCAGAGGGCCAGCCGTCTCCGTCGTCGCGCCGCCAGCTCCAACCGCCACGCCTGGAGCCCCCTCTATCTCCCTCCTTCTCTTTTTTCTTCTTATTGGGTCCGCATTCATACCCAAACCCAAACACGACCCGTACCCAAACTTAAACCCTACCCGCTTTCACTTAAGTTAATAGAATTTTGGGTTATTGAATTTGACCCAACAGTAGACCGAAGCCGTTAGCAGCAGTACATACCCATTAAGTAAATCCAGACCCGTTAAGCATCTGATTTAGTTTTCAGGCGATAACTCGGCCATTCGGACTCTGATTCACGTGATTCTCGAGCCGCTGCAATCGTGGAGATGAGAGCTATGTGTCTGTAACAACCACTGTGATTAACCATTTTTAATAAAATAATATTTATTGTAAATATTTATTTAATATACCATGTTGATAAATTATATACATGTTAATTGATTATTAGACTGTAGATTAAAGAACTTCATAGTAGTGAATTGATGATTATGGATATGGTTGTGAAGAGTTTGAAATAGATTAATTGTATATGATCATCAGAGTGATATTAATCGGGTTAATATTATTGAAATTACAGGGTCAATTATTGTTATATTGAAAATTATGTAATCACATAGGGGGTGAATAGGTGACTAGCTAATATAATGATGAATTAATGCGGAATTAAAACTATTATATAAACTAAAAACTATTATGCATAACACATCAAGTATAACCTAAGAGTGTAGCCGAATTCCCCGTGAAGGGCTCTGAACTATCTCCTCAAGATTCCTCTAGATAAGAGTTGATGTGCCTATGGCTCTCTTAGTTGAATACAAGTGTGAGCAAACAATCCTAAACATATAACAATTAAGCACACAATATATCAAGCATATAAGAGATATGAGCAATAAGCATAAGCAAGATATAAACTCAAGTGAGAGTTAGAGAGAGCAATCGCAAACACGGGAGATTTGTTTCGAGGTTCGAGCACCCTTGCTCTACGTTCCCGCCTCAACACTATGAAGAATTTCTACTAAAAACGATCCCACCGGATCACTCGGTGCCGCAACACCTACAAGCTAGTTCACACTAGAACTCCTTTGGACTCTCTTGTCCCTCTATTGTTCCCGCAAGAACAAACACACGCAAGCTTGTCGAGGCTGCACCTCTACACCGAGCTCTCACTAGAACTCGAAACAACGCGAACCAATAAGTCCGCCTCCTCAAATACAAAGTAGAACACTTTGGTGATCACAACACTTTGATCACCTAAAATAACACTCACAATAACTCTCCTATAGGAATGATATAGCAATAGAAAGCTCAAGTATGTGTGAGAAAAATAAGGATTGAATTGATGGTGAAAACTCAAGAAATCTCTTTTGAAAACACTCTTGATAAACTCTCCTTTTGATATGGAAATTTTGGCTCTTAAACAAGTAGAGATAAACACTAAAAGATGTATGAAAATCTAGCTTGAAAATCCACTTCAAATCTTGTAGAAAACAGTCCAAGGGAGCCCCATATAAATAGGCTCCAAAACATGCCCGTTGGGAGCCTAATCAGCAGTTCAGATTGCTGTCGATCGACCGCCAACAGTCAATTTTTCGACCGTTGGGAAGATCGGTCGACCGGAAACTGGGCAATGACCCAGCGGTCGACTGCCCGGTCGACCGGGCCATTTTCAGATAGCAGAGACTCTGGCGGTCGACCGTTCGGTCGACCGGCCCAAAGCTGTGCACGTCTGTGCACATCGGTCGACCGCCCGGTCAACCGTCTTCTGCTGCAGTCGACCGGCAGAAGGCCAGAAATAGCAATTTCAGGGATTAAAAACTTGTTATATTTCCTTCAATAAAGTCCCATAAATTCTCTAAAAATCTACAAAAAATAAGTTCATTAATATATTTTGATATACAAACATGTTTGAGTAAAAATCAAAACATGTTGCAGACAATTTGAACTATTTTTGTGACTTAGAAATTTTGGCTTAAAACAAAATCTGTTTTTTTCCAAATTGATTTTTCCAAAACCTCTCCAAATACAAAAACAAGATATTTTAAACACTTTTTAAGCTTAGTGTGTATTGATATGATCCACTACATATATATGATGAAATATCTATATTTTTGATATTAGGCTCTAAAATAGTTTTGGTTAAAACATATGTATATATGAAACTTCAAAAATCAAAACGGAATTTTCAAAACGAAAACTCTCTTTAAGAAAAACATCTAAATCTTGTGTGTGAGTGTATATGATACTTGAGCGATCCACCAACTAATTTATCCTTTACATTTTATCTAAAAACAAAATCTTAATAAAAACAAACCTAGACACAAGTCTGTTGGCCCAAAGGCCCATCACTCTAGTTTTGATGATGATCAACTCATGAAGTTATAGTACTAATGATCTTGTGTTTAATTAGTGTCAGATTTATGATCAAGATCTTAGTAGGTGTGGAGCTTCAACAAAGGATTTAAAGTCACATTTTGGAGCTAGCACCGGTTGATTCACGAGCCTATGCATCAAGACCATATCAAGTACTCAAGAGGAGTCGAGCTCGTTGGATTGCTTTTGGACCAAGTCAAGATGATGAGAAGACTTCAAGGGAAGACTTCAAGATCAAGACTTGTGTCTAGGTATAAGATTTAGTTTTTAGAAGATTTTATTTTTTTAGATAAAATGTAAAGGATAGAATAGTTGGTGGATTGCTCAAAAACATATCACACACACACACTCTTGATTTAAATGTCTTTTCATAAAAGAATTTTCAGTTTAGAAAAGACTTTCATTTTTGAAGAATACTATTTTGGTTTTTGGTGTTTTCTTATATACATGTTTTAAACCAAAACCATATTTAGAGCTTAATGTCAAAAACATAGATATTTCATCTTAATTGTGTAGTGGATCATATCCATACACACTATGCTTTAATGAATTCAAAATATCTTGTTTTTGTATCAAGAAGAAGTTTGGAAAACAAGTTTTAGAAAAATACTAGTTTTCATTTGAGCCAATATTTCTAACTTACAAAAATAGTCCAAATCTTTTATAACATGCCTTGATTTTGTGCAAGCATGTTTGTTTATCAAAGTATATTGATAAAACTATTTTTGTAGAGTTTTATATATTTTATGGGATTTTTATGTGAGCCAAAAGACCAAGTTTTTAATCCCTAGTTCAGACCTGACCTGGCTTCAGCCGGTCGACCGACCCGGTCGACCGACGTGCACGGACGTGCACGTCAATTCTGGCAGGAGGGCCGGCCGACCGACCCGGTCGACCGTCCAGAGAGCTCTGCTCTCTGGAAAGGCCCCGGCCGGCCGGCCGACCGGACAGAGAGACTGCTCTCTGTATCCTGGCTCGGTCGACCAGCCGGTCGACCGATGGCTCAAACGGTCTGAAATATGACCGTTGGCCGGTCGGTCGGACGGTCGACTGACAGACCTGACAGACCCCAACGGCTAGTTTTTCTAGCCCTATAAATTTGGGGGTTTGGGCATTGTTTTTCAACAAGATTTTTAGTGGACTTTGAGCCAGTTTTTCCCACTTCATTAAAAGAGTTTTCTCCACTAAATTGAGAGCTAATACTTACAATCAAAAGGGGAGTTTTTATCAAGAGTGTTCAAAAGAGATTTTCTTTGAGTTTTCCTCCACCATTCTCTTCCTAGTTTTTCTCACACTACACTTGAGCATCCATTGATTATTCATTCTGTAGGAGTGTTGTAGTGAGAGCTTTTATTGGTGATCAAAGTGTTTAGATCACCAAGAGATTTCATTCTTGTACTTTGAGGAAACGGGCAAGTGTGCTCGTGGTGGTTTAGAGTTCGGTTGTAAACTCTTGGTTTGAGGTGCGGCCTCGGCAAGCTTGTGGGGCTTGCGTGTGTACGGGACTAGGGAGTCCGAGGGATTGTAGGTGTTGCGGCACCGAGGAGTGATCCATTGGGATCAAACATAGTGGAAATCCTTCGTGTGTCGAAGGCGGGAATTTAGAGCAAGGGTGCTCGAACCTCGAAACAAATCCCTTGTGTTTGCGATTGCTCACTCTCTCTCTCTTTGTCTTTTGTTTATATCTTGCATTCCTTTATTGTGTTTATCTTTATAAGCATGATATACTTGTGTGCCTAATTGATATATGCTTGGATTGTTTGCTAACACTTGTATTTAACCAAGAGAGCCAATGCGGCACCTCAACCCTTATCTAGGGGAATCTAGAGGAGTTTGTCCAGAGCCCTTCACGGGGAATTTGGCAACACTCTTGTGTTATACGTGATGTTTAGTTTAAATAATTTGTTTAGGTCATAATAGTTTTTACTTCCGCATTATTTGGCATTAAGTGACCATTAGATTAGCCATCACTTATTCACCCCCCTCTAGGTGAACTTACAATTGGTATCAGAGCCTCGTGCTCTTGATTTGGGTCTAACAACCTTGAGTTAAAGATCCTCTTTTTAGGCTAATCACATATTTGTACACACATCATGGATTTCATGACACCACCTACTTTTGACATTCTTAACATCCACATTTGGAAGGTTAAGATGTCCTTGTACCTCAAGGCCTTAGGTTTTCATATTTATCTTGCCACTACTAATAATGCATATTGTTTAGATGGTAAGAATTTTGAGGCTAATGCAAAAGCCCTTAATGCTCTAAAGTCAACCCTAAATGATGATTATTTATCTAGGGTTTCTAACTTTGATTCAGTTTTTGTAGTATGGAATACCCTCATCTCCCTTGGGGAAAAAGATCAATACTATACGGGGAGTGACTCGGATGTTGGAAGCAACATCTCCAACAAGTGCTATATGGTCCAAGGGGATAACCCCTTTGAGGTAAATACCGAATCCGAGTTAGATGATGAAGACATGTCATATGATGAGCTCACTTCATTTTGCCAAAAATTACTTGAGAAATATGACATGTTAAGAAAAGAAAATAAAATTTTGAAAAAGAATTTTGATTGCATGCATAAAGAAAATGATTCAGTTAAAAATAAGATTGCATGTTTAGAAAAAGAAAAGAATGATTTGAAAAATGAGAATATTTCCTTAATGTCTAAATTGAATGATTTGTGTGAAGGAAATATGATTTTGAAAAATGAAATTATCTTGGTGGAGAAACAAAAGGAAATTGCTTTTCAAGAAAACAACTCTTTGAAAAGAAAAATTTTTGAAAAAGAAAAAGAAAAGGATTTTGTTTCTAAAAGGAACAAGAAAAATGATTCTATATCTCACCATGATTTACATGCCACCACTAATGAGATTAATGATTTGAAAAATAAAGTGGATTGTTTGAGTTCAACTTTGAACTCTTGTGCATTTAACCATACTAGATTGGAGTCCTTATTTTCAAAGAAACAAACTCCACACATTCATGCACAACATCATCATGCATTTGCTTATGTTGCACGTCACGATCATACACATTCACATAAGCATTCTAAGGTGTACATGTGTACACATTGTGGCCGCAAAGGCCATTTAGCAAAATTTTGTTATGACAAGTTGCATCATTTTAATTTTGCTAATAATAAAAATTTTTTGGTTCCTTATAAGACTAACCCCAAAGGACCCAAGAAAATATAGGTACTAAAATCCCCACCTTTTGTATTTGATGTAGGTGAGGGCTCTCACAAGACGTAAGAGATTTGGTGCCTTGATGGTGGGTGCACTTGAACTAAAAGGACATATATTTGAAGCACCGCTATCAAGGAGGTTTTGGTGGGAAAGACCACCATGCTTGGAGCTTTGGAGTTGATGACAATCTCTAAACTCCTATTTTTTATGTACATGCTTTTTACATATATCATATTCATAACATGTTCATGTTTTGTGTTCTTATGTGCTTCATGTGGTAAAAATATGCTTAGATGTAGTTTTTATCAAAACTTGTATTATTCATGTACAAATAGTGAGTTACATTTGATTTATATATATTTACTCTTCATGCTCATTTGTACCCACTATATGCACATATATAGGCTAGTTTTGATGATTCTCTCATTTATACATGCTTTGCCAAATTTTATGATTTTACTTCATGTATATGTATTTCTAATTCAAATCTAATAAATATACATGTATACCCGTGAGTCTCTTGCCTTCATGCAAATACATTTGATAGACTTTTTTATGTTTGGGATATGTATGTGTATTGTTAGTTTTGGATAAATCATACATATACCATGAAGATTAGTGTTTTAATGAAAGTGATTTTTCATGTTTTGTTAAAAAAAAATGTGACTTATGATCTTTTTAAGCTTAAATGACTATTTTCATAAAAAATGCTATTTACATGATCTTTTAACACTCACATCTTCATTTATTAATTCATGACTTAGTTTCATGATTATTTTTGAGTTTTATAGACTATGAGTGTAAAATTTTGTGTATTTAGTATGATTTATGAAAAACATATGATTTAGTTTCATGTTTTGAAGGATCTTTAACTAGTTTTTCAAAAATTAATTTAACTAGTTATTTATTCTTCAATGTTTATGAGATATACACATGATCCTTTTATTGTTTCAATTGGTATCATTGAATCGTTTCAATTGGTATCAATTTAACTCTATATTTGTATATACTCATTTTTGTTTTCTTATATATGTATGTATCAATGTCAATTGGTATACTCATTTTTTTTCATACATATATATGATTTTAATGTGCTTAACTTTCAATTGGTTCACTTTTGTTTAAAGCACAAAGTTGTTTATGATAAGAAAATGAAATTTTTAAAGAAGAATTCTCAAGATTTGTTTTATTGAGAAAAATTCAAAATTTTGTTTTATATAAAAAAAATTCAAAATTTTTGAGTTGTATTGCTTATATGCAAGGAGAGCTTAACATCTCTTCTACATATAAATTCATGTTGAGTGTATTGTATATTGAGGAGCTTGACAACTCTTCTTTATGTGGAACACGTGTGTATGGGGGCTTCACATCTCCTCTTATGCATTGCATATTTTACGTTATGTGAATTAGGGCTTGTCTTTCCTCCTTCATGTAATGTATATGTGTAGGGAAATTAACTTAGCGTCTTCCTCTTCATGAATGTATATCGCATATAACCCTTATTGATCGATTTGTTTTACCCCTTCATTGGTTCTTTGTTTCGGACAAAAAGGGGGAAAATTTGTTTTGTTTTTACTTCAACCCTTTGTTGATGATTGACAAAAAGGGGGAGAAGAATTTGAGATTTATATGCATGTTAGTAGAATTTATGTTTTATGCATATATGTTTGTTTTGCAAATAGGAGAAAAAGGTTTGATTTATTTTATCTCCATACATTTGCATACATGTTTATGAGCACTCATTGCGTATTTATATTGTTTATTTCTATGCATGAGTTAAGGGGGAGCTTCTTTGAAGCTTTACTTTAATCCATGCATATATAACTTCATGAGTTTTGTCATCATCAAAAAGGGGGAGATTGTTGGCCCAAAGGCCCATCACTCTAGTTTTGATGATGATCAACTCATGAAGTTATAGTACTAATGATCTTGTGTTTAATTAGTGTCAGATTTATGATCAAGATCTTACTAGGCGTGGAGCTTCAACAAAGGATTTAAAGTCACATTTTGGAGCTAGCACCAGTTGATTCACGAGCCTATGCATCAAGACCACATCAAGTACTCAAGAGGAGTCGAGCTCGTTGGATTGCTTTTGGACCAAGTCAAGATGATGAGAAGACTTCAAGGGAAGACTTCAAGATCAAGACTTGTGTCTAGGTATAAGATTTAGTTTTTAGAAGATTTTATTTTTTAGATAAAATGTAAAGGATAGAATAGTTGGTGGATTGCTCAAAAACATATCACACACACACTCTTGATTTAAATGTCTTTTCATAAAAGAATTTTCAGTTTAGAAAAGACTTTCATTTTTGAAGAATACTATTTTGGTTTTTTGTGTTTTCTTATATACATGTTTTAAACTAAAACCATATTTAGAGCTTAATGCCAAAAAATAGATATTTCATCTTAATTGTGTAGTGGATCATATCCATACACACTATGCTTTAATGAATTCAAAATATCTTGTTTTTGTATCAAGAAGAAGTTTAGAAAATAAGTTTTAGAAAAATACTAGTTTTCATTTGAGCCAATATTTCTAACTTACAAAAATAGTCCAAATCTTTTATAACATGCCTTGATTTTGTGCAAGCGTGTTTGTTTATCAAAGTATATTGGTAAAACTATTTTTGTAGGTTTTTATGTATTTTATGCGATTTTTATGTGTGCCAAAAGACCAAGTTTTTAATCCCTAGTTCAGACCTGACCTGGCTTCAGCCGGTCGACCGACCCGGTCGACCGACGTGCACGAACGTGCACGCCAGTTCTGGCAGGAGGGCCGGTCGACCGACCGGTCGACCGTCCAGAGAGCTCTGCTCTTTGGAAAGGCCCCGGCCGGCCGGGCGGCCGACCGGACAGAGAGACTGCTCTCTGTATCCTGGCTCGGTCGACCGGCCGGTCGACCGATGGCTCAAATGGTCTGAAATATGACCGTTGGCCGGTCGGCCGGACGGTTGACCGACAGGCCTGATAGACCCCCAACGACTAGTTTTTCTAACCCTATAAATTTGAGGGTTTGGGCATTGTTTTCAACAAGATTTTTAGTGGACTTTGAGCCAGTTTTTCCCACTTTATTAAAAGAGTTTTCTCCATTAAATTGAGAGCTAATACTAACAATCAAAAGGGGAGTTTTTATCAAGAGTGTTCAAAAGAGATTTTCTTTGAGTTTTCCTCCACCATTCTCTTCCTAGTTTTTCTCACACTACACTTGAGCATCCATTGATTATTCATTCTGTAGGAGTGTTGTAGTGAGAGCTTTTATTGGTGATCAAAGTGTTTAGATCACCAAGAGATTTCATTCTTGTACTTTGAGGAAACGGGCAAGTGTGCTCGTGGTGGTTTAGAGTTCGGTTGTGAACTCTTGGTTTGAGGTGCGGCCTCGGCAAGCTTGTGGGGCTTGCGTGTGTACGGGACTAGGGAGTCCGAGGGATTGTAGGTGTTGCGGCACCGAGGAGTGATCCATTGGGATTAAACATAGTGGAAATCCTTCGTGTGTCGAAGGCGGGGATGTAGAGCAAGGGTGCTCGAACCTCGAAACAAATCCCTTGTGTTTGCGATTGCTCACTCTCTCTCTCTCTTTGTCTTTTGTTTATATCTTGCATTCCTTTATTGTGTTTATCTTTATATGCATGATATACTTGTGTGCCTAATTGATATATGCTTGGATTGTTTGCTAACACTTGTATTTAACCAAGAAAGCCAACGCGGCACCTCAACCCTTATCTAGGGGAATCTAGAGGAGTTTGTCCAGATCCTTCACGGGGAATTCGACAACACTCTTGTGTTATATGTGGTGTTTAGTTTAAATAGTTTGTTTAGGTCATAATAATTTTTACTTCCGCAATATTTGGCATTAAGTGACCATTAGATTAGCCATCACCTATTCACCCCCCTCTAGGTGAACTTATAAAGTCTTCTCTTGAAGTTTTTCTTCCTCTTGACTTGGTCCAAATCATGATCCAATAAGCTAGACTCCTCTTAAGTACTTGATGTGGTCTTGATGCACAAGCTCTTGAATGGTGATGCGAATGCCAAGTGGCGTGCATAGATAAGCACACCTGTATCGATAAATATGAATCATAAACATGTATTGAAAATCGTGTCGTGAGCACAAGCATGCAGGAGCAAGTAGATATATAATAAGTGATATTTAGTAGGAAATACTCATGGTATAATAAGATAAGAGCAGAATACTGGTGGAATAGAACACAAGTGGTAAAGAAGGATGTAAGCAGCTATAATATAGTAATGATCATAAAACTAAAAATCCGATGTAAAACTGGAAGAAAGTAATTATGGCAAAACAAGTGATATAACCAAGTTTGTAAAGCAACACAACAAGTTATTATCTTGGCATTTTATTATCATTACTCGTCCAACCCATATATATCCAGGTATGTGTCCTGGTATACATCTCAACACACACACATCCATATATAAGTAAGTCGAGGTTGGTTATTGGAAGCTTATGAAGAACTGATAGCTCATACTTATAGTAGTTCTCGTCCGCCCGGGACACAGCCATTGGGGGCCTGAAATTCCCCTAACACGCATCTTCTGGGGCCTGAAATCCCCCTAACACAAATCGTCGGTCTTAGTATACCACTACTATAAGTAAGGCATCATAGTGACATCCATCACTTCCTCCTATTTTCCGTGTAAGTTATCCTTTTTATAGATTATTAAACATAATTATCAGATTACGGGAATGAGTAGGATCATAACTGGTCATAACAGGAGTACATAAGAAGCATAACGGGAGTTCATAACAAGCATAACGGGAGTTCATAATAAGAGATCGGGTACTACATTCCCGTAATGTAATAATCATGAGTAGAGAGTTAATCATAACATGTATTAGGTTTTATCATGATAAGCGATCTGGCAGATGACAAGTAATAAGTCATGTCATAATACGGGACAAGTGATAAGAGATAACATAATAGGAGCAAGAGTCAAGTAGTGGCATGTCGGGTGTCAGGTGATAACATAAGTGTGATATCTGGCAGGTGACAAGAGATAACATATCAGGAGCAGGTGATAAGAGATAATATAACAGGAGCACATTCCAATACAAATCATGAATACATATACAAATACATAATATAAATACAAGTCGACCCGACGAAGCGGGGAAGTCCAAAAGAAAAGCGAGAACACTCGCCTAAATCTTCAGAAAACACTGTGAAATCTCTGATCTCCGGAATCCTGATAACTAACGCGTAAACGCGTTAAAAGGAAATATAGAGAGAAGGAAATTAAGAGAGAGAAAGAGAATGAGAGAGGAGAGAGAAAGAGAGAGCTAGAGAGAAGTCCAGAAAGGGAGTATGAGAGGATACAGTGGGAGAGAGAGTGTACAGGAAGGCGCGAGGTTGAGAGTGAGACGCAAGGGTCGCAGACGCGGAAGTCGCGTTGTGTAGATGCCATAAACATGGGGTTCAAAACCCGCGTTTAAGCCATAACAAAGAAGAACACGGACACGGGCATGAGCTCCTCGTCGCGTTGATACAAGAACACGAAGATCACGTTAAGAAATTGCTTGGACGCGGGGGTGACCTCCGCGTCTAGCAATCAAACAACAAGATAAAGAGAGAGAGGGAGGGAGATAAGGGGGAGAGAGGGAGGACAAGAGAGGGAGGGGGGAGAGAGTGTCCAAGGAAAGAGAGAGTGAGAGAGACAATAGAAAGTGTGAGAGATAGACGCAGAGACGGAGGGAGACAGAGACACAAGGATGAGGGAGTGAGAGAGATGCAGGGGTAAGGGAGAGAGGGAGAGAGGGACGCAGGGATGAAACCAGGGAAGAAATGAAAAGAAAAGGAAGAAAAGGAAAGAAGGAAGAAAAGAAAGAAAGAAGGGAAGAAGGAAAAGAAAGGAAGGAAAGAAAGGAAGGAAAGAAAAGAGGGATGGCCGGCCATGGCTTGGCCGGAGGTCGCCGGCAACGGCCGGAGGTGGGCGGTCAAAGCCCAAGCCAAGGGGTGCAACTCTAGTTCAATTTGGAATTTTAGGGTTTTTGAAAAGGCATTTCGGAGAGCGACAGAGTAGCTCGTTGGAAAGAGCACGCCGAGAAGAAGAGGATTACGTGATTATTGGTGGCCGAAGTGGCGTAGCTGGTGGTGAAAATGATTGAGAAGTTGGTGGTCAAAGTGATGGGTTTCTTGGTGAAAGAAGAAGAAGAAGAAGAAGGTGGTGTTGTTGTTGTTGGAATGAAGGAGGAGATGATGGAGGGAAAGATGGTGGAGGAGTTGGTGGAGATGGTGATGGTGGTCGTCCAAGGAGGGGCAGCCAAGGATAGGAGATGGCTGCATTTACTGTTGTTGGTTTGCTGTTGGTGTGAAGAAGAAGGAAATTATGAAAGAGAGAGAAAAAGAAAGGGGGGTGTATATATATAAGGGAGATGGGAATAATTACAAGTTCGCATTGCCATTTTAATAAAATGAGACTCGCGTCTCATTAAAATCAAACCCACGTCTAGGCTAACTGTACCAGACACGGTGATGAGCTCCGCGTCTAGTATCAAACGCGACACTCGCGTTTGATAGAGGAGAAAGAAAGTCATAATGACTTGATTAGAGTTGATTGGAAGGGCATTAAATGCAAGATAGAAAGGGAATCTTTACATTAAAGACCAGATCCGCGTTGGGTGAGCCTCGCATCTGGTGAGGGAGAGAAAAAATGGGAATAATACAAATATAATATCTGAATAAAACTCCGGTATCTGGGAAAACACCGAAAACTCCGGAAAAGCCCGAAAAATGAAGTAACTCGGAAAGATTCTCAAAAATTCTTAAAAATAATAAATATTATTTAAACATTCTAGTGAAATTGAATTTCAGAACTCAATCTCATTTTCAAAGTAAAAATCCTGAAATCCACCGTCGATACCGGTCTACACCGGGTCGGTCGGATTTTGATAAATTTCAAAAAATCCCCAAAAATTTTCAGAGATAGAAAATATCATCTTGAGGGATAATATGAAATCAGTTTTCAAAAATAATGTCACATTTTCTAATTAAAAATTCTGAGATCTTTCAAAGATACCAGTTGACTCCAAATCCAGTGTAATTTCAATAAATTCAGAAAAATCTCTAAAAATGCATTAGATAAAAAATATGATTTTAAAAGATAAATGTAAAATCAATTTCTAGAAATTTAACTCCATCTGTAAATAAAAAAATCCGAGCACCGATCAGCGGCGCTGGTCGACACCGGCTTTGAAGATTTGTAATTTAATTCGGAAAAATTTCAGAAAATCATGAAAAATATAAAATATTAGAAAATGATGTTTGAAACTAAAATCGGTCAAATCTGACTACCGAAAAGACCAAATTGAGTAGTACACTAGGATCGGGTCCTCGGTTCAGACTAGGGCTGACTCCGAGTTCACGAATCCAGATCCAAGGCAAAATGATCATATAAATAATACATAATACAAAACAAATACCAGAAGTGAATCAAAAAATATGATCAAAAAGTCTAAATACGCAACTAAGTATTTATTTCGGGAGCAGGGTGTTACAGAATTGATAACCCTCGACACTCTATGTTATGACACTAATGATATATTGATTGCTCACATGAATTCTATTGCTTAATCATGTACTGTGCGGACCATGTAAATGTGAAGAAGTTATAGTGTATTACTTGATACTATAATTATATTATACTACTGCCTCCTTCATTTTATCATTCACTAGGCCGCTTATTGACGATCCTGAGTTTTCATGCTCAGATTCGGGCTACAAGACTCTGCAAGATCAAGAATACTTGGAGCATCAAGCAGAACTTCAGTGGTGGATCGATTTGCCCGTCTGAAGCCTGTGAGAATCCCCTTGCTTTCTTTTATCGTATCTTTTGTTGTACAAATCTCGACTCTGTATATATACTGGGTACTTGTGAATAAAGTTAGATTTTTATGTATATCGTGTTTATTTCTTGTACTGAGGCTTAGTGTGTATACATGTGGGTATTCTCCTCGCGTATATGCATTGCCAACTCTCGTCGTGTCCCCGCCATGGTGTATTTTGAAAA
The DNA here is from genome assembly GCA_038442645.1 of Agave tequilana. Taxonomy (NCBI): domain Eukaryota; kingdom Viridiplantae; phylum Streptophyta; class Magnoliopsida; order Asparagales; family Asparagaceae; genus Agave; species Agave tequilana. The sequence continues at coordinate 49,138 of JAVJIF010010140.1, read as the reverse complement.
GCGGGGCATAACAGGATTCTATTGGTACCAGAGCCCAAGCTACTATGTGAAACACCAATAGTACAACCCAGTTATCTGATTAATGTGAATTAATTTGAATCTCATGATAGAAATCCAGTTACAAGTACTAGAATACTATTTTTTATGGAATACATCTTGACGTTTTCTCCATTTTCAATTCTCTTCCAGCGTGATGGTGAAAAACACCTAGAGGGGGGGTGAATAGGTATAAGTGCTAATCTAGAACTAAATGCAAAATTAAGTGCGCTAAATGCGGAAGCTAATGCAAATTTTGCAACACACTTAATACAATCAACAAGTCTAGCCGAATTCCCGTGAAGGGCTCTGGACTAACTCCTCTTGATTCCCCTTGAATGGGTTGAGGTACTATGTGAAGCTCTTGTTGATTAAGTACAAGTGAGGCACACACAAACAACCAAGCATATACAAGATATAGCAATATGAAATATGCAAGGCAATACACACAAATAGATATGATATGGCAATATGAAATATGCTCAACACAAGCAAGTATGATATGATGTTATGAATGATGCTTTGCACAAATAAATGAGAGAGAGTTTAGAGACAAGTGGATCAAACGCAAACATAATGATATGTTTCGAGGTTCGAGCACCCTTGCTCTACATCCCCGCCTACACCACCGTGTAGGATTTCCAATCCACTATAACGTCCACCGAGGACTCCCACCGAGGGAACCTTCACCGAGAAGGATTTTTACAACAAGGAAGTATCGAACTCCTCTCTCAAACAACCACCTCACAACCGAGGGGTAGGCCCGTAGCCGATACAACAACCAACCAACACCTCTACCGAAGAGGGTTACAAACCAACACTCCACCTCTCACTAGAGGGAGCAAAATAATCACCCGATCACCTCTACCTAAGAGGGATACACAAAGAATAAGGGTGTTTACAACTAAGAGGTTCAACAACCTCAAACAATCTCTTTTTCTCTCTTTTCCACAAAACAAGGATCCTAATAGATTAGGATAGTTATGATAGCTCAAGTGTGGAAAAACTAAGTGTTTTGATCAAAGAAAACCCTTGGGAAACACAACAAATGATATAGAGATTTTTGCTCAAAAACAATTCCCAAAACCTAGTTTCTTTGAAATAACAAAACACTTAAAAACAAACAAGATGAATCTTTTTGCTCTTGAAACTCTTTTAAAAACTTCTTTTTAAAATCAGAGAATGGGAGAAAATCAGCTCTAAAAATCTTGGTGAAAACCTCAAATAAATGGGGTATTTATACCTCCATCAGAAAACTAGCCGTTAGGCTGATGTGGCAGCCTGACGGTCGACCGGCCCGGTCGACCGCCAACGGTCAGAAATGTGACCGTTGGCAACCACGGTCGACCGGCCCGGTCGATCCAAACAAACAGAGAGCACTGCTCTCAGCCCGGTCGACCCGGACGGTCAGATTTGTGCACGTCGGTCGACCGGCCGGTCGACCGACTTCAGCCAAGTCGACTAGCTCAGTTTGACTAGTCGACTGATTGAAGCCTGGAACAGAAATCTGGGTCAGAAAAACAGTTTAAAAATATTTTGAAAAATCTTTTAAGTCTTCTAAAAATCCACAAAACTTGTTTTAACATTTATATTAAAACACAAACTTGTGATAAAAATTTCAAGACATATATCAATCATATCAATTCATTTTTGAGTCTTGCAAATTTTATCAAAAACAAAACTTGTATTTTTATCAAACTTGATTTTTCAATACATGAATAAGATAGTCAAAATAAGTTTGTCTAGCAAGTTTAAAGCATGTATGTATATCTAGAACATATCTAATATACATAGAAATAAAGTAAACTTGTTTTGATCTATTATTCATGAAAACTAAATCCAAAACATAAAACGTATGTGTTAGTGCACTTGAGCATATCAACTATACTAAGCTTTACAAATGGATTTAAACACACTATCTAAACTATGGATACCTAAGTCTTCTTGATGATCTTCATCTTCAAGTTGACTTGCTCCAAAACTCCATCCATGGGCTAGGCAATGTGTGGTCTTGAAGCTTTGGCCCTGGAATCACTATGAAAAGCTTCTAAACACCTTTGTTGAAGCTAATCACCAACTAATATCTTGGTTAAAGATCTGAAACTTAAACAACACAAGATTATTAGTAAACATAATTACATGAGTTAATCATCATCAAAACTAGGGTGGAAGGCTTTTGGGCCAACAGATGGCTCAACCTCTCTACAATAATGTTAACTCTAGTGGTTCTCATGATGAGGCCACTGACATTATGAACGCACAACGTGTGAAAATGGAGATACAACAATAGCAGCCAAAAATCCTGCATGATGGGTTGTTGACTGCGCAACAGACAACTACTATAGCATTGAACATAGCAGCAACACCCCAGGAACCAAGGACGTGGAACATTTTCATCTTCAAAAGGTTGCACCCAACTGTCTTCACTAGTATAGGGAAGCCACTTGAGGTGGAGCAGTGATTAATGGACACAACCAGTCTTCTGAATGTAGTATGTATCCCTGCAGAAGATCAAGTGGAAGTTGTCAAGATCCAATTGACAGACATTGCTAGAACTTGGTGGCTTGCTCAGGAGGAAGAATTGGTGAAATTGATCACTTGGAAGGAGTTCTCCAAGAGTTTTAATGAGAGGTTCTTTCCCAAGATCGCCAGGAGGGATGGGACAACAATTCATCAATCTGCGATAAGGGAGTCAGATGATGGACGAATACACCGCTGAATTTATGTGGTTGAGTCAGTTTGCTTCTTACATGGTTGCAGATGAAGAAGACCATGCTAACCGATACTAGCAAGGTCTTAGGCTGGACATCCAGAGGCACTTGTCATTCAGCAGTTAGTGACTTATTCTCAGGTCCTTGATTTGGAAAAAATCACGTACGAAAAGTGTATGTTTTGAAATCAATAGCTAAAAGTGCGTGCTTTAGCTTTCTCAATACTTCCATTATAGCATAGAGGCTAAAACGAGTCGAATCCATAAGGACGGGAGGCGATAGAAACTTACACGGTATGTTCACGTGTATGTTAAAAGTTCTTCAATGTTTGAAAGAATAAAAAGAAAATAAAATAAATAATGAAAAGAGAAGTGCGGTGAAACACGAAGAAGGGAGAAACATAGAACAGAATGTATTGGTGGTTTTTGGTATATTTCTAAAATAAAGTAAAAAGAGAAAGAAAACTCATGACTACTAACTACTAATGGCTCCACTAACCATGCTAACCTCTTAGTGATAGTTCCCTCACATGTAGCCATCACTAGTTCTTGATTCAAGAGCGTTTCAAAGTATGACCCATGTGATAACTTTCACATCCAAACTCAATAGAACAAGTGCAAGCTACACTTAAATCATCAAAACTAAACAAGAGTAATCATGGAGTAAAGTAATGTTAGCTTGTTAGAGAGTTAGGATGGTAGAGTGTTAGATCCATCATCATAAGCCATCAATCGTTCTTGCAAGAGCAAAGTCAAGTCGAGGCTATTAGATTCATGTGGATTATCAAGTAAGAAGTTAGCAAGTTAGTGGTTAGTAGTTAGTTTCCATAAGAGAAAATTAGTTAAACATGTAAAAGGAGTTAGAGAGAAGAAAATAAAGAGAAGTAAAGAGAGAACCTTTCATAGTTTGTCACCTTCTATTATAAGAGAGGTATTATTAGCAAAATTTATATTAAATAAATGTGAAGATGTGGTATGAAATATGCAGTTTTAGAGACTAATCACACCCCCATACTTATCTTTTGCGTCCCGAGCAAAACAAAAAACTAAGAAAACTATTACACCACTTTCGCAGGTGACGCGATTGCACTGAGTATGTTCAACAAGCCGTTAAACCTCTAGGTTTCCCCTAGAGAAGGAGTTTTGTCTCCTGAGGGTTTCAGTGGATTACACCCACAAAATTCATAAAGAAAGAAATCAAATGTTAGTATTTTGAAAACGCAATTTTTTTTTGAAATAGAGAATAAGTGTTGAAGTATTTTGACGAAAATATAAGTGATCCAAGGTCATAAGTTAACCGGAAATTATTCTTCCTTAAACTAAGTCGAAATGAAAAATCTTATTATAAATTAAATGTAAGAATTTAAAATAGAATTGATTCTTTGATTTTCATAAAACTCTTAGAAAAATATGTACTTTGTGAACAGTGAAGATTTTTGGGATATCGACTCTAACTTTCATGCCATTTATTTATATTATTATTTTCTTTCCTTAATTTTCTTAGGCTTTCTTATTTACCCGGGTAGCGAGCTTTAGCCGGTGACTCCCAAACCAGATAGTTTTAGGGCATCGGATGAGAAAATATCCCTCGAACTTAAGGATTAGAGTAAACAAGGCCACAAAACTAAAATAGATTATTTTGTTTTTTTGTCCACCATTTTAGGTCTGAATAATCATTCTTCCTGAGGCATAATTACCCAACTTCAATAAGTGATTTTATCATCATTTTTTATATATTTTTATAGCATTTTTTATGAAATTTTCAGTCCTTGTTTCAATCCCAAAAATTTTGTAAGTGTGAAGTGCATAAATCTAAGGTAAAAATTCAAGATCAAATTATCTTTCAATTTTACTTCCTTATCTTAAAATTTAAACAAGATCTATTATTTTGACTTGGTTTAAAAATTCATAATTTAGGTGTTCATGATTCCTAAGATAATCTTAATTTTCTTAAAATAAATCAAAACTAATTCTCTTATTTCAAAAGTTTTTGTAAAAAGAAAAGAAAAGAGTTTTTATACAAAAGAATTTTTTTTAAAAAAAGTTTCTATAAAGAAGTGTAAAAGAAAGAAAATTTAAAACTAACCTACGTTAGTAAGTCCTCCCCACACTTATCTCATGCATTGTCCTCAATGCATCGTATATGCGTATATACATGAAACAAATAGAGAGGGAAGAAAAATTACCTCATGGTGGTGGCTCCGGTGGTGGTCTAACTGGGCCAAGCGTTGCTACCCAATCAAGATAATGTGGGTCTTGCAGAAACCCACCAGTGACCTCTCTAATACGACCCAGTAAAATGTTGGAGAACTGTATGATCATCTTATTGAAAAAATTACCCCTATCCAATTTCTAATTTTCAAAAATAATTACTGAGTAATTTTCTTCAACATCCTTGTCCAACTATGAAGTGTGATTTTGGGAGATATTTGATTTGGACTCATATGGAACAGGAATAAAAATCGATACCGACTCAGAAATTTGACTCAGATCAAGTTGAGATTTAAAAGGGAGAGTCAAAATTGGTTCAAAAATGGGTTCCAAATCAAAGAATTGATGTTCACACACATTCCCTATCAATGAAGTGTGATCATAAGATATTGGTGATTCTATTTCACGGTGTACTGGTACAAGATTCAATGTTGACTCCGGAATAGAGAAAAAATCTGGTAAAGATACCAGAGTCATTATTGAATCAAAAAGCGAAATGGAATTACCAATTTGAAGTTCAGGATCACTTTCAAGCTCAAGTTAAATTTCAAAAAAAAGATAATTTGCCAAATGTCAATATGATTTTCAAACCTTGGAGTTTGATCAAGTTTCAATGGGTTTGCTGAAATTAAATCTTGGTTTCCAAAATAGCATGATTCTTGGGTCCAATCGGTAGAGTTAGGGATATAAGGATTGGTCAAAGGTCGACAAGAAAGGCTTTCCTCGCTCTCATTGATCAAATCGCTCATTATCGAGTCTAACCTACTGCTAGATCGGGTAACAGAATTTTGAGTCTGAATCATGTCTTCCATACTCTTTGCAATTGGTTCTTCTTGAAAAGGTGAGTATGAAAGTTGATTTTGAAAATTGTGGTGAAATTGTAAGTCCATCGAATTTTGCGATTGCTGCTCGGACTCACGCAAGGGTTCCATACTCAAGTCCAATATTGATGGTTGTTCATTTTGAATCGGTGAGACTGGAAAAGATGAGTAGAACTCTTGAAAATTCGGTTGAGATGATGAGTCCAACATATTTTGAAATCGTTGCACTTTTTCACAAAAGACTTCCAACACTTTTCTAGCTCAGATTCTTCTTCAATTGGATGTTCTAGAAAAAGAGTATATGAAGCTTAATTGAGAAAGATTGTGAATTGAGTAAATTTTGAATTTGTTATTGGAACTCAAGCATGGCTTCCATACTCCTTTCCAAATTAAATTTTCCTTTGGTTGGTGGGACAGGAAAAGGAGGATATGAATCCAAATCGGAGAATGAAAATTGTGGACAAAGTGGTTAAAAATTTAACTCAGGGGAGGTGAATCCCCATGAACTCTGTGAAGAGTGAAAATTATTTTGAAAATTATAGTCATAAGATTGGGGATATGGGTCATATTGAGTCGGATAATCCCAATTCGGCATATATGATTGGTTCATATTGTACATAGTCGGATCAGAGTTATCCGAGTCACATGAGGTCGGGGTGAAATATGGATTCATATTATGATTGAAAAAATTGTTGTTGTTAAAATCTATTTCACAATGTACAAAAAAGAAAACAAACAAACAAAGAAAGAAAGAAAAAGAAAAAGAAAACAAGCCTATAATAGGGTTGACTTAAACCTACACGACTCCTAACTGGTTAGACTGTCCACGGGAGTATATTATCGGAATCTGACCACGAGTTAATCGGCTAGGTAGGGGTAAGATCAGTGGGAGGTATCCATGCCGGAGCAATGGGCCTAATTATGTCAAACCACTGTTCTTCGAGGTTTCGCCTCTCAATCCCTAACCTTAGACACCGATTTTACAAGAGTCAACTTCTAGCAATTTTTCCCTTAGGTCAATCTCTTAAATGAGTCTGAGATGTGTTGGCCCAAAGGCCATCACTTTAGTTTTGATGATGATTAACTCATGTAGTTATAGTACTAATGATCTTGTGTTTAATTAGTCTCAGATTTATGATCAAGATCTTAGTAGGTGTTTAGCTTCAACAAAGGATTTAAAGTCAAGTTTTGGAGCTAGCACATGTTGATTCAAGAGCTTGTGCATCAAGGCCACATCATATACTCAAGAGGAGTCTAACTCGTTGGATCAAGATTTGGACAAAGTCAAGAAGAAGAAGAAGATCTTCAAGAGAAGACTTGAGTCTAGATTTGTTTTTGTTAAGATTTTATTTTAGATAAAATGTAAAGGTTAGATTGGTTTGTGGATTGCTCTATCATATACACTCACACACAAGATTTAGATGAGTTTTTATAAAAGAGTTTTCATTTTGAAAAAATACAAAAGAGTTTTCATTTTGGAAAATACCGTTTTGGTTTCATATATACATGTGTTTTAACCAAAACCATTTTAGTGCTTATTGTCAAAAATATAGATATTTTATCAAATATGTGTAGTGGATCATATTCATACACACTAAGTTTTAAAAGTGTTTAAAATATCTTATTTTTGTATTTGGAGAAGTTTTGAAAAAAATCTATTTGGAAAATACAGATTTTGTGTTAAGCCAAAATTTTTAAGTCACAAAAATAGTTAGTTCAAAATGTTTGTAACATGTTTTGATTTTTACTCAAACATGTTTGTATATCAAAGTATATTACTGAACTTATTTTTGTAGTTTTTTAGAGATTTTATGGGATTTTATTGAAGGAAAAATGATAAACTTTTAATCCCTAAAAAAATACTATTTTGGCCTTCTGCTAGTCGACCGCACGGTCGACCGAGCCAGAGGTTGGTCGACTGACGTGCACAAAATGTGCACGGTCAGGGCCGGTCGATCGCACAGTCGACCGCCAGAGAGTGTCTGCTCTCTGGAAATGGCCCGGTCGACCGGGCGGTCGACCGCTAGGCCATTGCCCTGAAGGCGGTCGACCGACCTTCCCAACGGTCGAAAAATCGACCGTCGTCGGTCGACCGGCGGTCGACCAACAGCAGTGCAGACTGCTGATTTGGACCCCAACGGCTAGTTTTTCTTGGCCTATAAATTGGGGCTCCCATGGACTGTTTTCTACAAGATTTCAAGTGGGTTTTTGAACCAGTTTTTCCTACTCTATTAAGTGTTTATCTCCACTTATTTTAGAGCCGAATACTTCCATTCAAAAGAAGAGTTTATCAAGAGTTTTTAAAAGTGATTTCTTGTTGTTTCCACCACAATTTCAATCCTTATTTTTCTGTGACGCCCCGATCCCAAAGATACGGGGACGTCACTGCAACGCATATACGTAGGCCAGATGGTGCCCCCACGTATATACGCTAAGCATAAGTACAACAAGTATCAGAGTACAACACACACAGCGTGGTATAATCATATGCCAACTTACCAAAATATAAATACAAAGTTGCACAAGTTATGATAAGCAAAATCACTTTACAAGTGTCCTTTATCACAACCCAAGTCCAAAAGAACGATATACAATCAAAAATACAAAAGTGCTCACGTAAGGATGGAGATCCGTGAACCAAAAAGAAGTGTCGGGCAGGGTAGATCTAGAGCTGGTCAGCCTGCTCTCCTAGGTAAGCCAAGTCCTCTGTGGAAGGCTCCACTTCGTTCCAAGCCTCAGAATCTGAATATGCAAATCCAAAGGGTCAAGACATAATACAACAAATAAAAGATAGCCAAGTGGCAAGGATCATGAATAGAGATAATGAAATAGTACTAAGTAACAATGTATGACAAGAGATGTAAACTAAGAAAGATAAAGTCATATGCAATAAATCTACAAATAATGTCTTATTATTATTGCTTGTCTTACTGTGATATCTAGCTATGTGACCCAGCGTCCCAGAGCACATAGATCCATATCCTAGTGAAACAAGGTTGTTATTGGAAACAGCGGTTGTATCGACGAACTATGTTTACAGTGGGTCCCGTGCATGCCCGGGACCACGGCCCAGTATTGTTCCGTTGCTTGAAGACGGAACCTGCCGCTAGGCTAACAGGAGGGTCTTATGTACGCCCTTGTCATGACAGTAAACAGGAAAGGGAGGAAGCACTCCCCTCGGTCCCCTGGAGTACCGCAGGTAAGACCGGAAAATATAGTGCACAACCTAATACCACTGTAAACACGAACACATATCGATATTCCGCATATTTCCCCCTGTCCCCATGTAAGTTGGTATATTTTATATAAAGGTCGGGTATATCATGCTTGGTGTTTGAGTGATAGCATGAGGGGGAGGTGATATTTCATATTTAACATGATATGGAATAGCAATATGTAACATGAGTCATGAAGCATAATAAAGCAAGATCCATCAGGTAGTAAGTCATGCAGTACAGGTATGAAGCATAAACAAGGCTAAAACAGCATACATATATCAGGGGAATATCAAAAATTAGAAAGGAAGGGAGTCTGAAAATCTGTCCCAGGATTTGGCCTAACGGTCGACCTCCGGTCGACTGCCGGTCGACTGGGATTTACAAAGGCGGTCGAGTGCCGGTCGACTGCCGGTCGACCGTACAAAGTGCGTGAGCTCCAGGTTTTGGCCGGTCGACTGTCGGTCGACTGGTCCACACCTAAATCCTAAGCCGGTCGAGTGGTCGGTCGACTGCCGGTCGACCGCCAACTCAAAATTGTGCACGCTGTGCACGTCGGTAGAGTGATCGGTCGACTGCCGGTCGACCGATCCTCTGAAATCTGCTGCTGTTAAGGCAGAAAAATCAGATTTCACCTTGGTTGGTTCTATCAGTCTAAAAATAGGATTTTTGTGGCACTAGAGGACCTGATCTACTACTACAAGTACACCAGAACAGGGTCTAGCTTTGGTGTGTGATATATTGACATGAGAGGTTGGATTTGAGCTTAGATGACCTAAAAATTGGATTTTTATGTTATAGGTGTACATGGATCTCTACCCTAAGCATGTGGATTGTTAACTAGGTCTTGGTGAGTAAGAAACTCACTAGGATAGGTTGGATTTGAGTCTTGATCCAAGGTAGAGAAGATGGCTCCAATCCACACTTGATGTTGAAGCTAGGGTTGAAGAATTCCCCTTTGGTGTTGTCTTGGGAAGTGGTGGTTGAATCTGAGCTCCCTTGATGAAGCCCTAGATGAAAACCCTTGAGATCTTGAGGTGGAAGTGAAGGGATTTGGGTGATTTTGGAGCTAGGGTTTGTTGAGGAAGGAGAAGGGAATTTTGAAGAAGATTTCTTCTCTTGGTGAAGAAATGAGAAAAAGGGCAATTTGCAAATGACAATGCATATATAGGTTTGTGATTTTTGTAAAGGGAGAGGAATTAAAGTGAAAGGGAAGGGTTTTCTTGCAAAAAGAAGGGGTGAGGTGTCCCCTCCCTTGCCACTTGGCCGGCCATGAGAAGGAGAGAGAGTTAGTGGGGTTAGGTGAAGTGTGTGAGTGGGAAATGAGGTGGAAATGAAGTGGAAAAGGAATTTTGCAAATTTTGGAAAAATGCCCGAAATTCAAGTATTTTGGAATGGTCTGAAAATTTCACCAAAAATCAAGAATAATATTTTAAGACCAATGGTGAAATTCGTTTGAAGAAATACTGTATAGATTTTTAGTTAAAAATCTTGGAATCAGTAATTTACCGACTCCGAAAGGATTTTCATAAATTTATAAAATTCTCAGAAAAAGAGTATAAGTAGGAAATATGATTCTAAGCAATAATGTCTAAAGGACTTTCTAGAAATTCTTAACAGTTTGGAAGATAAAAATTCGGAAATCGGTCAGCGACACTGTCCGACACCGGTCTTGAAGAAATTCATTTTAATTCCAGAAAATTCCAGAAAATCACATAAAATCTAAAATATTGGAAAATGATATTTGAAATTAAAATCGGTCAAATACGGAAGGTACATCGGAAAATACGGTCGAAAGACTGAATACGTAACTAAGCACGTATTCCGGGAGAGGGGTATTACATTTTCTCACACATACTTGAGCTTTCCATTGATATATCCATCCTATAGGAGAGTTGTTGTGAGAGTGATTTTAGGCGATCAAAGTGTTGTGATCACCAAAGTTCTCATTCTTGTTTTGAGGAGGCGGACTTGCGGGTTCGCGGTATTTCGGGTTCTAGTGAGAACTCGGTGTAGAGGTGTGGCCTCGGCAAACTTGTGTGCTTGCGTGTGTTTGTTCTTCTTGCGGGAACGAGTGAAGGGACTAGAGATTTCAAGAGTTCTAGTGGGAACTTCTTGTAGGTGTTGCGGCATCGAGTGATCCGGTGGGATCATTTTTATGAAAATCTTTCATAGTGCTGAAGGCGGGGACGTAGAGCAAGTGTGCTCTAACCTCGAAATAAATTTCCCGTGTTTGCGATTACTCTCTCTATCTCTCACCTGTCTTTATATCTTGCATGCTTCTATTGCTTTCATCTTTATATGTTTGATATATATTTGTGCTTATATTGTTATATGTGTGGGATTGTTTGCTCACACTTGTATTCAACCAAGAGAGCCAAAGCGGCACCTCAACTCTTATCTAGAGGAATCTTGAGGAGTTAGTGCAGAGCCCTCCACGGGGAATCCGGCTACACTCTTGTGTTATACTTGGTGTGTTTAGTTTAAGAATTTTTAAGTTGCATAAATAGTTTTAATTCAGCATTAATTCACCATTAGATTAGCTAGTCACCTATTCACCCCCTCTCTAAGTAATTTCAAGATGTCCCTAGGGGCCAACGTCTAGCAAATTTTATTTAGGTTTGGGTTGTGTGAGTGGGGAGGTGATTTTTTGGCTAAGGAAGGGTAATGACTTTCCCACCTTATATTTTAATGGGTTTTGCCCTTAAGTTCAATTCGTGCAAGTGTGCAATATAGATAATAATGAACACACAAAGAGAGTAAATCACCTACGTATTTGTCCTAACTATATGCTATGCAATATGTACACCTCCGTTAAGATCACAACAACACAAGAATAAAATACCATATACTGGAATTGAAATCGTCACGTGCCTAGATGCAAATGTCTAAACCGTTTTAAAACATCTAATTACCGTAGTTTAGTTCTTAATTATTACAATGCATAGGTAATATATACAAAAATTAGCAGTAGAGTATAAGAATATATAAGAATTTACCCAACCCGCACAAGAGCAAGTCTGGACTTCTGCAATGCTAAAACTTTAACCTGCATACTAAAAAACAAAGAAGAAAGTTAATAAAAACGTGAAATCAAACCGTTCCCATCCCCGACAACAGCGCTAAAATTTGATTGGGGAAAAACCGCGCACGAAAAGTGTATGTTTTGAAATCAATAGTCAAAAGTGCGTGCTTTGACTTCTTCGATACTTTCGTTATAGCATAGAGGGTAAAATTAGTCGAATCCACAAGGACGGGAGGCGATAGAAGCTTACACGATATGTTCACATGTATATTAAAAGTTCTTCAATGTTTAAAGGAATGAAAATAAAAGAAAATAAAGAATGAAAAGAGAAGTACGGTGAAACACGAAGAAGGGGAAACATAGAAAAGAATGTATTGATGGTTTTTGATATATTTCTAAAACAAAGTAAAAAGAGAAAGAAAACTCATGGCTACTAACTACTAATGGCTCCACTAACCATGTTAACCTCTTAGTAATAGTTACCTCACATATATCCTTGGCCATCACTAGTCCTTAGTTCAAGAGCGTTTCAAAGCATGACTCATGCGATAACTTTCACATCCAAACTTAACAAAACAAGTGCAAACTACACTTAAACCATCAAAACTAAATAAGAGTAAGCATGAAATAAAGTAATGTTAGCTTGTTAGAGAGTTAGGATGTTAGAGTGTTAGATCCATCATCATGAGCCATCAATGGCTCTTGCAAGAGCAAGGCCAAGTCGAAACTATTAGATTCATGTGGATTATCAAGTAAGAAGTTAGCAAGTTAGTGGTTAGTAGTTAGTTGCCATGAGAGAAAATTAGCTAAACATGTAAAAAGAGTTAGAGAGAAGAAAATAAAGAGAGGTAAAGAGAGAACTTTTCATAAATTGTCACCTTTTATTACAAGAACTCTTACTTTCCAACCATATATCACTCTCTCTCCTATTACAAGATTTATAAGAAATGGAAAATATAAGGGAGGAAGAAGAAGAAGAACTAGCCTAAACTATCCTACGCTACAACATAAAGAAGAAACAGCTAAAACTATCCTAAAAACTACTCAAAAACTCCTCAAAACTTCCTCCCCCCTGAGCTCTGGAAAGCCCCAAGTATTTGTAGGCAAAACTGGGCACCAGGGACAGTGTACGGAGCCGCGCGCCAAATCCTGGCGCGCGACTCCATACCAGAGCCGCGGAAACGCGGCTAGTATGGCCGTGCGCGCGGCGCCGCCTGCTGCGCTATCCTATCGCCCCCTTGTCGGTTGTACTTGTTGGTTTCCAGATTTGGGCCCCTGGTTTTGACGAAACCACTCTCCAAAATCAATGGCTATCTTAGTAGGCTTTTAATCACCAATTAAATGGTGATTTTAGGTCTTCTTCTTCATTTCATGCTATGGACCTAGAATGCACAAGAGAGGTATTATTAGCAGAATTTAATATTAAATAAATGTGAAGATGTGGTATGAAATATGAAGTTTTAGAGACTAATCAGTCCTTAACGTTGCTTGTAGCCTAGAGCAAGTAATAGAGAAGGAGAACCAGAGCAAGATACAGCCTAGGCCCGCCGAAACATCCTTTTGACCAGGTGACTAGAGAATTTACATCGAAGCCCAGTAGTGAGCCACCAAGTTAGCGTTCATCTACCTTTTCTTCATCAACGGTGAAATTTTGGTTCTGCAAGAAGCCGGGATATCGAAAAGCGAGTGTCAACTGGCAAACCGCCAACGCCTGTCTTGTTGGCCCAAGGTTACAATCACCCTTGTTTAGTGTGTTTTGATGATTACAAAACATATTAGTTATTTGTACTAATATTGTTTATTGGTTAAGTGTGTTTCAGGGATCTAACTCATCTAGAAGGTTTATTCCCTATTAGCAAATATTTTGGACTCAAGTCAACTCAAATTGAGCTCAAGGATCAAGTGTTGAAGACCTTATGGTGAAAAGCCCTCTTGAAGCACTTGTAGTACCTAGAACAAATGTAAGAATAGAATGTTAAAGTTTGAGTGTTGGATATTGGCTCTAGGATACACATACACAATTTGGTTTTGTTAAAATGTGAGTCTTGTATTTAAGTTTTCATGTTTTAAATTTGGTTTCATGCCTTAGTAGATATTTACATGACCCTAAGTTTTACAAAATAAATATCATGTTTAGATCATGTTTATATACTCCTACTAGCATGTTACTTAAGTTTGTTCAAACCCAAAACTATTTTACAAATTTTTCTAAGTCAAGAAAATATACTGATTTTCCTGTTTCAGGCTGACCGGCCGACCGGCCCGGTCGACCGGCGCCAGTGCCAGGACGTGTACATTTGTGCACGTCTGTCTGTCGACCGCCCGGTCGACCGACTGTGAGCAGTTGCTCTCGGGTTTTCTGGGTCGACCGGGCCGGTCGACCGCCAGAAGATCCGAGCCAACGACTCTTTTGCCAGCTGAGCTGGCGGTCGACCGGCCCGGTCGACCGCCAAGCCTGCAAAAGCCAACGGCTCTTTCCTCTTTTGTGCAATTCTGAAATCTGTTTTCCAGATTACTTTTTGGCAGACTTTTCAGGGTTTTCCAGTTCTTTTTCAGAGCAAATAAGGACTAAATAAAATGTTTTAAACCTATTTCTCTCCCTATAAATAGAGGAGAAGACTCTCTTACAAAACACCAAGAAAAATCCTCAAGTTTTCAAAGTTTTCAAAGAGAAAAGAAAAGTGTTTTAAGCTCTCCATTTTCAACTCTTTCTTGAGCTAGTTTTCAGTTGTGTTCCCAAGCAAAAATCCTCTCTACAACTGAGTTTTTCTCACTACACTTCATAGAGCCAAAAAATCCCTTACTCATTCTATAGTGAAGTTGTAAAAAGAGTGAAAGTTTGTAAAAGAGTTTAGTGATCTTGTTGTGATCACTCTTGTTACTTGTTCCTCTTCTTGTTCTTGTGGAGACACCTCTTCGGTAGAGGTTATTGTACTTGGTGGAGCTCGGTGCTCGGGTCTTCGGTAGACCGTTGTAATCGTCCTCGGTGGATAGTGGAAACCCTTCACGGAGGTGAAGGCGGGGAGTAGAGCGGTGGCTCGAACCTCGAAACAAATACTTGTGTTTGCGATTGTCTTTTGCTCTTGCTCTCTATTTTGCCTTTAATTTCTATTGCACTCTATTGCTTTTAATTACTTGCTTGTGATCTTGTTTCTTTCCTTGTGCTATTACTTCAAGTTTGTAATACTTGTGATATCTTGTGTGCATCTCATCATTGCATATTATTTATCCTTTGTTCGATCAATTCTCATACAACAAGGTTGCATTGCGCACCTCTAACCCATTTAAGGGGAATTGGGAGGAAGAGTTCAGAACCTCTCACGGGGTATTCGGCTCTTAGTCTTGTTTTGAGAGATCGTTGCATCATTCATCCATCTTAGTTTTAAAAAGATTGTTAGATTAGCAATAACACCTATTCACCCCCCACTAGGTATTTTTCAATTGGTATCAGAGCTTGGTTACTAGGCTCTTGGCTTAACAACTCTAGAAAGATCCTAATATTGCTAATCATTTCATTCATTCTCACTTAGTAAAGATGGCCGATGGTATTAAGACACCCCCTAAGTTTGATGGACTTAACTTTCCCATATGGAAGGTTAAGATGACCGTTTTCTTGCAATCTCTAGGTAGTCGAGTTGCAAAGGCCGTGACCAAACCCTTTAGTGCACCCCCCGGTGATGAATCCACTTGGTCCGAAATAGAGACCAAAGAATTTGATGCCAATGCTAGGGCTCACTATGCACTCCTTCAAGCCCTTAATGATTATGACATAGCTAGAGTAATTCATTGCAAGTCCGCATATGAAATTTGGACACATTTGCTTGTTACACATGAAGGGACCTCACAAGTGAAGAGGGCTAAGGTTGACCTTCTTCGGTCTCAATATGAGAACTTTTGCATGCAAGAAAATGAAACCATAGATGATATGGTTACAAGATTTACAAAGATCACTAATGGACTTTCTTCTCTAGGTGATGCTATCGACAACGATCAAAGAGTAAGAAAGATCATCCGGGCTCTTCCTCCTTCTTGGGAAGTAAAAGCAACCACCTTGAAGGAACTCTATGACAAGGAGGAGATGGAGCTAATTGGTCTCATTGGGAACCTCAAAACCCATGAGATGGAGAGAAAGGTAAGAGAAGAAATGGCTCCTTCCAAGAAGAAGACAATAGCCTTCAAAAGCCAATCCACACACTCCGACGAAGACGATGAAGAAGAAGAAGATGACGAAGAGCTCTCACTTCTTGTGAAGAACGTCCGGAGGATGTACAACAAGGCAAAATTTCAAGGAAGAAGGAGATGGCAAGGAGGTAAAGAAAAAGGAAGATTATTTGCTTCAATTGTCAAAGGCCGGGACATATTGTGGCGGAGTGTCCGGATAAAGTGAAGCCCTCCACCTCAAAGAAGCCTCACAAGAAGAAGGCAATGAAAGCTACATGGGATTCCGAGAGCGAATCGAGGAGGAAATCGACACCGCCAACATGTGCTTCATGGCCAATGAAAGCACAAGCAAGGTAACCCCTACCACTTCTCCTAATGATGAACTTTCCTTGGATGAACTAGGAGAAGCTTTTGTAGAATTATCACATAACTATGATTTTCTTAAGAAAAAGTATTTAAAAATGAAAAAGGAAAATGATTCTCTTAATCAACAAGTTTTTACTCTTACTAAAGAAAAAGATGAATTACTTTCCACTCTTATTTCCACCCAAAAAGATTTTGACAATATAAGATTTCTTGTAAAGGCAAGTCCCCACTAATTGATTCTAATGAAATTACCATGCTTAAAGAAAGAATAGACTCATTAGGAATTGTTTTAAAAATTGTGAGTTTACTAAGAAGAAAATTGAGGCTATGTTTCCTAAGAAACAAGCCCCAAAGAAAAATGCTTATCATGCTCATGCTCATGTTCATACCACACAACCTATACATCATGGCAAACCCCAAAACATGCTCACACTTCACGCTCACATTATGCATTCATGTATAGTAAAGTGTATTCATGTTCTTATTGTGGCCGTAAAGGGCACTTAGCTAATTTTTACTATGATAGACTAAGTGTATCTTATCATAATGTTTGGGTTCGCAACACTAACTTTTAAGGACCCAAGAAAATTTGGGTACCAAAGTCAACTATTTTGCTAAATGATGTAGGTACCATCCAAGGCCCAAAGACGTAGAGGATTGTGGTATCTTGATAGTGGTTGCTCAAGGCACATGACTTGGGACATCAACAACTTTGCAACCCTATCAAGATACCATGAGGTGGCACCGTCACCTTCGGAGATGATGCCAAGGGTAAAATCATCGGTATTGATAATGTAAAACTCGGCACATCCCCTTTAATTGAGAATGTTGTTTTAGTTGATGGCCTCAAGCATAACCTCTTGAGTGTTAGTCAACTTTGTGATAAAAGTTTTGATGTAGTTTTTAATAATGTAGCTTGTAAAGTAATTGATAGAATTTCTAATACTTGTGTGTTTTCCGGTTTTCGTGAAAATAATGTTTATATGATAGATATGTCTAATATGTCTTGTAATATTACTTGTTTAAAAGCCCTCGATGATGACTCTTGGTGTGGCATAGAAGATTAGGGCATATCTCTTTTGACCATATTTCTAGGTTAAACACAAAGGAAATGGTGAAAGGTATTCCTTGTTTGAGTTTTGAAAAAGACCGAGTTTGTGACGCATGTCAATTTGGGAAACAAACTAAGTCTTCTTTCAAGTCAATTAAGGATATCATGACATCACGTCCTTTGAGTTAATCTATATGGATCTATTTGGCCCTACACAAACAAAAGTCTAAGTGGGAATAGATTTGCATTTGTTTTGGTTGATGACTTTTCACGGTTTACTTGGGTTTTCTTTCTTGAACACAAAAATCAAGCACTTTCATATTTCCAAACTTTTAAGAAAAGAGTTGAAAAAGAAAAAGATGTTTTAATTTTAAGAATAAGAAGTGATAGAGGAGGTGAATTCATTAACCTACCCTTTACCACTTTTTGTGAAGAACATGGAATTAAGCATGAACTTTCTTGTCCTAGAACTCCACAACAAATGGAGTAGTTGAACAGAAAAATCGAACTTTATAAGAGATGGCTAGGACAATGCTAAGTGAATATGGTCTACCACATTATTTGTAGGCCGAGGCCGTAAATACATCATGCTATATATCAAATCGTGTTTTCTTGTGTAAAAATACTTCAAAGACTTCTTTTGAAATGTACTTTATAGAAAACCAAATGTTTCATATTTCAAAGTTTTTGGATGCAAATGTTTTGTGTTAAATACAAAGATAATTTAGGAAAATTTGATGCTAAAGCTTATGAGGCAATTTTTGTGGGTTATTCTAATACTAGTAAAGCTTATAGAATCTTCAATAAATCATCTTTGACTATTGAGGAATCTATACATGTTAAATTTGAAGAATCTAACTTGTTTGTTAAGAATGTTGTAGAAATAGATGCTTTGGATGAAGGCTTGGAGAAAGTGACCTTGGAGGATACACCTACTATGGGAGACAAGCCAAAGGATGATGAAGGAAGTGAAGCTAAAGTAGAAGAGGCTCAAGGACATGAAATTCAATCAATTGAAGTGGAGCCTACTCAACAACTTCCAAAGAATTGGAGATACAATCCTCATCATCCCAAGGACCTCGTCATAGGTGAAGTATCAAAAGGGGTAACCACTCGCTCTAAACTTCATGATTTTTGTGGACATTATGCATTTATTTCTCATGTTGAACCCAAGAACGTCCTTGAAGCCGAGGCCGATTCATATTGGTTGCTAGCCATGCAAGAGGAGCTCAATCAATTTGAGCGCAACCAAGTTTGGCACCTTGTTCCTAGGCCCCACGATAGACCAACAATTGGTACTAAGTGGATCTTTAAGAACAAGTTGGATGAATCGGGTAACGTTGTTAGGAATAAAGGTAGGTTAGTTGCCCAAGGTTACACTCAAATCGAAGGAATCGATTTTGAAGAAACCTTTGCACCCGTATCACGGCTTGAAGCCATACGGATGACACTAGCATTTGCCTCATATAAAGATTTTAAATTATTTCAAATGGATGTTAAAAGTGCTTTTCTAAATGGTTTTATTGAAGAGGAGGTGTATGTTGAACAACCCCCCGGGTTTGTTGATCCTACACATCCGGATTTTTTGTTTAAATTAGATAAAGCTCTTTATGGTTTAAAACAAGCCCCTAGGGCTTGGTATGAAAGACTTTCTTCATTCTTGATTTCAAATGGTTTTAAGAAAGGTAAAATTGACACTACTTTGTTTACAAAACATGTAGAAAATGACATTCTTATTGTGCAAATATATGTAGATGATATTATTTTTGGTTCTACTAATGAATCTCTTTGCCAAGCTTTTGAATCATGCATGAAGGATGAATTTGAAATGTCTATGATGGGGGAGCTCAACTATTTCCTTGGACTCCAAATCAAGCAAAGAAAGGATGGATCTTCATCAATCAAGCCAAGTACACAAAGGTGAAAAGTCACCTAGAGGGGGGTGAATAGGTGACGATGCTAATCTAGTGAATTTAATGCGGAATTTAAAAACTAATTGCAATTACTATAATGATGCACACACAAACAAGTACAAGATATAACAATTTGCACAAAGTAAAGAGAGAGAGCAAGAGTCAATGGATCAAGCGCAAACAAAGAGATATGTTCCGAGGTTCGAGCACCCAGCTCTACATCCCCGCCTTCGACACACGAAGGATTTTCAATCCACTAGCTTGTCTACAAAGGACTCCCACAAAGGGAACCTCCACCGAGAATTTGGGGCAATCACAATACAAGGAGTACCCAACTCCTCTCCTTACAAACACGACCTCCTCCTTGAGGCACTCCTCCAATCCAACAAACAATCACCTCACAACTTGAGGGATTAGCACCAAGCTTACACAAAACACCTCACAACCCAAGTTGCACAACCTCCTCAACACAATGAGGGAAATGGCACAAAGCAAGAATTGGGTTTACAACTTAGTGGTTTCAAACAACAACCACAAAACAATCTCTTTTTCCCACACAAAATCCTATAGAGAAGATAGTAGATTTTAGCTCAAGTGTGGAGAAAAACAATGGAATGGAAATCAAAATCACAAAGAAAAATCCTTGGGAAACAATAGAAATCAAGATGGTGAAGTTCAATCAAAAGCTTTCCCAAAAACCTCTTCTTTGATTTTCCAACCCTAGCAAAAACCTCAAAATAGATTGTTCAATATGAGTTCAAAAACTTCTTTTAATTGCAGCAAAAACACCAGAGAGTATGAAAAAATTCGCACCAAAAACCTTAGAGAAAAACTCTTGCAAATGGGTATTTATAGGCAGAATTGGAAACTAGCCGTTGGCAGCTATTTTTGCCAGTTTTGCCCTGTCGGTCGACCGGCCGGTCGACCGCCCAACGTTCAAATTTTTGAACGTTGCAACACCCGGTCGACCGTCCGGTCGACCCAAACAAACCGAGAGCAAACTGCTCTCAGTCGGTCGACCGCTCGGTCGACCGGCCAAGGCTGTAGCCAGCGTGCACGTTTCTGTGCACGTCGGTCGACCGCCCGGTCGACTGGCTACTTGGTGCGGTCGACCGTGCGGTCGACCGACCTTGCCTGGCAGGCAGCAAATAGGTCAGAAAACTGAGGTAAAAAATATTCCAATAAATCTTTTAACTCTTGTAAAAATCTCCAAAATAGTTTTTGCATTTTGCATTGATATATAAACTTGTGATAAAAAGTTTAGCTCAAATATCAATCAACATGAACTATTTTTGTAGCATATTATTTTTACCAAAAACCAAAACTTGTATTTTTTAAAACTTGGAATCTTGAATAGAGAATACCTTTTGTCCAAAACTCATCCATAATACAAAACTATAATATTTAAACATTTTGAAGCATGATGCATATGGATAGAAATCCAATATACATGAAACATGTATATATCATGATTTTTGTCATTAAGTCCAAAAATATGTTTTGTTATAAATATCAAAACATACAACTCATGAAGTAGATTATCAAACTAAGTTTGTTTAAACAATTGAAGCATGCATGTATATAGAACAAATCTAATATACATAAACCATGTAAACTTGTTTTGATATAAAATCTATTCATGAAAACCAAGATCGGTTAAACTAAAACCGAAAACCAAAACATGAAACGTGTGTGTTGTGAACTTGAGCTTATCATACTATACTAATCTTTACAATTAGGATCTAAACCCAAACTAAAACTATGGATACCTAAGTCTTCTTGTAGAGCGCAAACTCCAAGCTAGAGCGCAATCTCCAAGTCGGCTCGATCCAAAAACTCTTGATTCACCGGGCAAGTGCTATATATATCTTTGATGCGCGGGCTCTTGAATCAACATGTGCAAGCTTCCAAATCATCTTGTTGAAGCTAAACACCAACTAATATCTTGGTTAATGATCTGAAACTAAAATCACAAGATTATTAGTACACATAACTACATGAGTTAATCATCATCAAAACTAGAGTGGAAGACCTTTGGGCCAACAAAGGAACTCATCAAGAGATTCGGACTTGAAGGCGCTAAAGTGAGCAAAACTCCCATGGCAACAACTACCAAGCTTGATAAGGATGAACAAGGTAAAAGTGTAGACATTAAAGTTTATCGTAGCATGATAGGTAGTTTATTGTATTTGACGGCTAATAGGCCGATATCATGTTTTCCGTTTGTCTTTGTGCTCGTTTTCAATCATGTCCTAAGGAATCTCATTTAGTAGCGGTAAAACGCATTATTAAATACCTTAAGGGCACTATTGAAATGGGTTTGTGGTATCCGAAAACCGGACTATTTGATATGAAGAGTTTTTGGATGCCGACTATGCGGGTTGTAGGGTAGATAGGAGAGCACAAGTGGAACATGTCAATTCCTAAGTAATTGTCTTGTATCTTGGTCTTCAAAAAATCAAATTCGGTAGCCCTTTCAACCGCCGAGGCGGAGTATGTTGCGGCCGGAGCTTGTTGTGCACAAGTTCTTTGGATGAAACATACTCTCCTCGACTATAATTTACACTTTGATCATGTTAAAATATTTTGTGATAATACTAGTACAATTCACATGACAAAGAATGCAAATCAACATAGTAAAACCAAACACATTGACATTAGGTATCACTTTCTTAGAGATCATTATGAGAAAGGTGATATTGATATTGATTATGTTTCTACCGATTTTCAACTTGCCGATATTTTTACTAACCATTGGATTATGCTAGATTTTCCTTTATTTGTGGTGAGTTAAATGTTTGCATTATGGATTCTTAAAGATAAATTTTTTTAAATTCCTTTTGTTTGCTTTGTTTAACCCTTTTTGATGTATGACAAAAAGGGGGAGAAAAAGAAAAAGAGTTTTGTGTTTATTATGTTTTGTTGTGAGTTTTGTGTTTACTATGTGTTTTCAATTCAATGCCTTATGTATTTAGCTTTTCATAGCATATTGATACATAGCATTATTTGAGGGGGAGCTTTCCAAGCTCTTCTTCCTTTTTGTTTAAAATAACGTATATGTTTTGTCATCATCAAAAAGGGGGAGATTGTTGGCCCAAGGTTACAATCACCCTTGTTTAGTGTGTTTTGATGATTACAAACATATTAGTTATTTGTACTAATATTGTTTATTGGTTAAGTGTGTTTCAGGGATCTAACTCATCTAGAAGGTTTATTCCCTATTAGCAAATGTTTTGGACTCAAGTCAACTCAAATTGGGCTCAAGAATCAAGTGTTGAAGACCTTATGGTGAAAAGCCCTCTTGAAGCACTTGTAGTACCTAGAACAAATGTAAGAATAGAATGTTAAAGTTTGAGTGTTGGATATTGGCTCTAGGATACACATACACAATTTAGTTTTGTTAAAATGTGAGTCTTGTATTTAAGTTTTCATGTTTTAAATTTGGTTTCATGCCTTAGTAGATATTTACATGACCCTAAGTTTTACAAAATAAATATCATGTTTAGATCATGTTTATATACTCCTACTAGCATGTTACTTAAGTTTGTTCAAACCCAAAACTATTTTACAAATTTTTCTAAGTCAAGAAAATATACTGATTTTCCTGTTTCAGGCCGACCGGCCGACCGGCCCGGTCGACCGGCGGCGCCAGTGCCAGGACGTGCACATTTGTGCACGTCTGTCTGTCGACCGCTCCGGTCGACCGACTGTGAGCAGTTGCTCTCGGGTTTTCTGGGTCGACCGGCCGGTCGACCGCCAGAAGATCCGAGCCAACGGCTCTTTTGCCAGCTGAGCTGGCGGTCGACCGCCCGGTCGACCGCCAAGCCTGCAAAAGCCAACGGCTCTTTCCTCTTTTGTGCAATTCTGAAATCTGTTTTCCAGATTACTTTTTGGCAGACTTTTTCAGGGTTTTCCAGTTCTTTTTCAGAGCAAATAAGGACTAAATAAAATGTTTTAAACCTATTTCTCTCCCTATAAATAGAGGAGAAGACTCTCTTACAAAACACCAAGAAAAATCCTCAAGTTTTCAAAGTTTTCAAAGAGAAAAGAAAGTGTTTTAAGCTCTCCATTTCCAGCTCTTTCTTGAGCTAGTTTTCAGTTGTGTTCCAAGCAAAAATCCTCTCTACAACTGAGTTTTTCTCACTACACTTCATAGAGCTAAAAAATCCCTTACTCATTCTATAGTGAAGTTGTAAAAGAGTGAGAGTTTGTAAAAGAGTTTAGTGATCTTGTTGTGATCACTCTTGTTACTTGTTCCTCTTCTTGTTCTTGTGGAGACACCTCTTCGGTAGAGGTTATTGTACTTGGTGGAGCTCGGTGCTCGGGTCTTCGGTAGACCGTTGTAATCGTCCTCGGTGGATAGTGGAAACCCTTCACGGAGGTGAAGGCGGGGAGTAGAGCGGTGGATCGAACCTCGAAACAAATACTTGTGTTTGCGATTGTCTTTTGCTCTTGCTCTCTATTTTGCCTTTAATTTCTATTGCACTCTATTGTTTTTAATTACTTGCTTGTGATCTTGTTTCTTTCCTTGTGCTATTACTTCAAGTTTGTAATACTTGTGATATCTTGTGTGCATCTCATCATTGCATATTATTTATCCTTTGTTCGATCAATTCTCATACAACAAGGTTGCATTGCGCACCTCTAACCCATTCAAGGGGAATTGGGAGGAAGGAGTTCAGAACCTCTCACGGGGTATTCGGCTCTTAGTCATGTTTTGACAGATCGTTGCATCATTCATCCATCTTAGTTTTAAAAAGATTGTTAGATTAGCAATAACACCTATTCACCCCCCCTTTAGGTGTTTTTCATGTCTTGTGGGGCCATAGATTACTAGTGATGAACTGCCCAAGGAAGAAAGTACCATTCTCTCCAGCATTTGAAACAAAGGGGAACCCAGGAGCAATGGGCAGAGGAGTTCAGCTTCTTCCACAACCTCAAATGCTCCGTCAATCTAGAAAGGAGCGGAAGCAAGATATGGAAAAATTCAAGCATTTAACCTAGATGTAGAGCAAGCAGAGACAGCTGAGGAAGTGGAGACATGTACTATCCTGGTCCTTTTTGTTTTATTTTTTATCAGAATTTAAATTTCGGGGAAGAATTTTTTTTTGAGATGGGTAGAAGTGTAACCCCCAATTTTATTTGTACATATACTCGATACAGTGTAAATACTATTTGACCTTCTTGTTAGTCAAACTAGACTCATTTCAGTTTGAAATATTATTTCTCGATATTTTTCTTTTTCTAAATATTTCTGAAAATTTTCTGGATTATTATGGAAAATCTCCAGAATCGGTGTCGACCGTACTGCTGATTAACTTCAGGATTTTTATTTAACAACAGAGAAGAATTTTAAGAAACTGATTCATAGAGTTGCTTCAGATAATATTTTTCTATTTTTGAGAATTTTGCAAAGTTTTCTAAATTAATCAAAATTTACCCAAATAAAATATAATATAAAAAAATCTTTTTCTTCTTTTCTCTCTCTCCTCCCTTCTCCACTCTTCTACTTATTTCTCCCCACTTCCCACCGCCATCTCTATCTTCCTTTTTTCATAAATTCTCCTAGCTCTCTCTCATTTCTCCCTGTATCTCTTTTCAACTCTCTCTCTTTACATATATATATCTTTCTCATTCCACCACTTTCACCCCACCACTATCACCACCCATCCCCTCCCACCTCAACCTTCAGCTCGCTCCACCACTTTCACTACCTCTCCCCTCCCGCCGACCACCGACCTTCGGCAGGCCCAGGCTTCTACCAACAAGCCGCAACCCCTCTCCTCCTATTTCTCTCAATTCTCTCTATCTCTCTTTTACTCTCTTTCCCCCTCTCTCTTCCCCCCCTCTTATTATTCTTCTCCTCCTCTACCCGTCGCCCTGCCCCTACTCTCGCCGGCGACCAACGCTATCGTCTCCCCCTCTCCTCTGTCCCCCTGTGCCATCCTGTTCTTTCTCTTCTTCGTCCTCTCTCTTTCTCTCACACACTCTTTCTTCCCCTTATTCCCTTTCCTTCTTTTTCTCTTCCCAGGCTGCTGCCAGAGGGCCAGCTATATCCACCGTCACGCTGCTGTATCCACCGTCACGCTGTCATGCCTGGTGCCCTCTCTCTTTCTCCTGCTTTCTTCCTTTGCTCTTCTTCTTTCTTTTTATTGGGTCCACATCTATACCCAAGCCCAAAATCAATCGCATCCGACTCCGATTCGCTTCTACTTAAGTTAATAAGATTTTGGGTTATCAGGTTTGACTCAATAGTAGACTTAGCCATTAGCAACAGTACATGCTCATTAAGTAAATCCAGACCCATCAAGCATCTGATTTAGTTTTCGTGCGATAACTCGGCCATTCTGTCTTCGATAACTCGGCCATTCTATCTTCATTCACGTGATTCTCGAGCCATTGCGATCGTGTAGACGAGATCAACGTGTATGTGACAACCATTGTGAGTATTTTTTAAACTGTTTTTAATAAAATAATATGTTATTGTAAATATTTATTTAATATAATATATTGATAGATTATATACATGTTAATTGATTGTTAGACTGTAGATTAAAGAACTCCATAGTAGTGAATTGGTGATTGTGTTGCGAAGAATTTGAAATAAATTAATTGTATATGATCATCAATGTGATATTAATCGGGTTAATGTTACTGAAATTACTGGTTCAATTTTTGTTATATTGAAAATTGTTCATGTTATCGTGTTTACCGAGAAATCTTGTTATCGTGTATCATGTGATAATCACTGTTATTTATCAGACCCAGTATTCATGTAATATTAACACTAAATAATTGATACCGGGGTTAGGGAAACTAAATGAAAACGCCTGTAATTTGAGTGGATATTGTTTATCGTGTTGGGTACCTGATGGTACTCTTATTGTTGGCACTTAGCGGTGCTGGCCCGGTTCTGCAAGATCGGGCACTCGTTTGACCATAGTCCGGGTATGCACGGAACCTACCCAAAGCACAGACAATGTCTCCATCTCAATTTCAAATAACATCACATTAAATAACCTAACAATGATGATATCAGGAGCATGTGTTATTTGGTCACTCTCTCGTTCGGATAATGGTATCTGCATATCACGTTCGAATGAGTTCTCCTAGGGTGCGGGCTCCAGTATGGACTACCAATGGTATGATATACATAAAGAGAATGATTTAAATATCAGACGATACTGGTTATTGTTATTGTATAACCTTAAAATGCAACGTGTTAATGTATTTGTATATGACTTGTCTCTTTAATTCTAGACATGAATTAATAACCCTCGACACTGTATGTTATGACACTAATGATACATTGATTGCTCATATGAATTCTACTGCTTAATCATGTATCGTATGAACCATATAAATGCGAAGCAGTTATAGTGTATTGCTTGATACTATAATTATATTATATATATACTACTGCTTTCTTCATTTTACCACTCACTAGGTTGCTTATTGTCGACGCTGAGTTTGCATGCTCAGATTCGGATTACGAGACTCCGCAAGATCAATAATACTTGAAACATCAAGCAGAACTTTAGTGGTGATCGATTTGCTCGTCTAAAGTCCGTGAGAATACCCTTGCTTTCTTTTATCATATCTTTTGTTGTACGAATCTCGACTCTGTATATATTGGGCACTTGTGAATAAAGCTGAACTTTCGTGTATATCGTGTTTATTTCTTATACTGAGGCTTAGCGTGTATACATGTGGGTACTCTCCTCGCGTATATGGATCGACGACTCTCATCGTGTCCTGGCCACGGTGTATTTTTGGGAAGTAGGGCGTGACACATTTAGTTTTGTATAAAAAAAAATTGATGAAATAGGTCATAACTTTTGAATATCCCCGTAACTGAAACTATTAGCAGTGGCCTCCGTATACTGCAAAGTCGAGTAGCTGTATGACACAACACCCTGCAAACTTCATTTGAAAAATATCTCACTCCTTACAGTAAATTTAATTTGAAAAATCTCGTTGTCTCTCCCATATGGAAATATTCAAACTCAAATTTTTTTCACAAGAAAATAAAGTGTCTGTAACTCCTAGTTCTGGATATAGGTGTCATCGTATCAGTATCTGATACGACGTACATATTTATTTTGGCCTTCTTAGTGGTCAGACTGGACCGATTTTAGCTTTAAATCTCATTTTCCAATATTTTGCATTTTTAGAAAAAAGTTTCTGAAAAAAATCTGAAAATTTTCTGGATTATTCTGAAAAATCTCCGAATTCAGTGTCAACCGATAGCGATAATTGACTTCATGATTTTAATCCACAAACGGAGTTGACTCTAGAATATACTTCTATATTATTCTTCAAAATCATATTTTCTATTGTAGCATATTTTTGAAAATTTTCTGAATTAGTCTAAAATCCGGCTAAACTGGGGCCGACCGATATCACTGATCGATTTTAGAATTTTTAATTTGCAAACCAAATTGAATTTCTTGAATCCGATTTCACGTTGATCCTCCGGGTAATATTTGTTATTTTACAAAAATTTTGGAGACTGTTCAGACTTAGCCAAAAGTTGACCCAATTATTTAATAATAATTAACTATTAATAATATTTTTTTTTTCATCTTCTATTTTTTCTTTTGTTCCCCCCCTAAGTTTTTCCCATTCTATATTTTCTACAGATTCTAACCGACCTACCCTTAATTAAAATCCCACACGGTTCTCTCTCTTCACATCTTTCTCTCACGCTCTCTCTCACACACACCTTCTCTCTCTCACACTCTATCTCGTTCTCTCTCTCCCTCATGCCTCAACCGCCGTCCACGACTCCATCACCACCACTCACTCGCCACCCAACCCTCCACCACGCTTGGCGCAACCACCCCTCCCCATCCACCTCTCCCTCCTCATCTCTCTCACTTACTCTCTCTTTCACTATCTTTCTCTCTATATATCTTTCTTACACACACACACACACACTCTCTCTCTCTCTCTCCCCCCTCCCTCTCCCCCTCCCCCTCTCCCTTCTCCTATAACCTCCTCGCGCCACAGCCTCTACACCTGCCTCAGTACCACCCCCAGCGCCACTACAACAACCTCCACCCTCTGCCACTCTCCGCCGTGACCGTGACCATTCACCCCTCCTCCTTCTATCTATCTCTCTCGTTTCTCTCTCTCTCTCTCTCTCCTCGGTGATCGGAGAGCTTCACCGCCGCTGGGTCTGATCCCCCTCGCCGTCAGGTCTGATCCCGCTCGTCGTCGGGTTGTCGCGACCAGGCACCCCCGAACCGGGAAAACTCATAGCGGTAAATTTGATAAAAGCCCTTAATAAATTGTTGTTATTGCATTTATAACCCTGCAAAGTTATAACTAACCTCTTGAATCCGTTTTTGAAATTACACATTAGACCCTGGATCTTATTTCGGACCATAACTTGATCATTTGACGTTCAAATCACGCGTTCTTGGTACCGTTAGGATCGGAACATCAAGAACTTCATTTATAAGATAAGTGTTTACCTTTATTTTCATTATTCCATCACGTCAAATTCTATACAGTTCGTGTTATTTGATTTGGCCTACTCGATATTTGATCATGTTGATATTCCTCATTATTGTCTACCCCTAAAGAATTGTGTTGCACGTTTGAGCATGAGCTTGTCATGTTGGGTTATTAGTGATGGTTATGATTTTTTGTGCATGATTAATGATTAGAATAACTTCATGTATTCATGTTTTTTATTCTCGTTACATGCTACATGGTTATTTCCGTTGTTTATTCCCGTTACCTGTTACATATTTCCATTACTTATTACACAAATATTCACGTTATTGACTCCTGTTCTCTGCATGATACATATCCACACACACGCACTACTATAGTATATACCACTTGGAGAATGTTTCCTGTATACCTGATATTGGTTCTTGATATACGAGAAGTCATGGGCACTTATCAGACCATGTCCACATACACCCCACTGTAATGCAATCACTTGTGGATGGGGAGACTTGATAATTGACTAGATCTTATTGGGTGGGTGTCTGGATCCATTATAGTCCCACTGTAGGGGACAGGGTAGTGCTGACTACCGTTTGTTATAACTCATCGAGCTCCAGTTTTCCGTTACTTGCTACAACCTTAAGGGGCTGGCCCTGATCTCAGCAGTTAGGGGTCTGTTTAAGACCGTGATCACAGGTATGCATGATATACACCCACTTGATAAGAACTGTTCGATCATTAAGTCTCATGGCGCACATTTATGCACGCACAGATAGTATTGTGCAGACCTACTTTACTGATTATATTATGATTACCATCATCTAACATATATCTATCTTGTTTGTTCCTTGTGCATATATACATCATGTTATTCTTTTATTTTTGTTATCTTTCCTTTGTACACTTACTTGGTCACATCTGAAACCCTGAGTTTGCTTGCCCAGATATAGATATCGCGACTACACCATTGGAGGAGGACGAGGAGTGCTTAGACGGTCTAGCTGAGCAGCAATAGCACTGTTCGTGACTTTTTCCCCTTTTGGCTCACTGAATGATCTATAATAGTACTCTTTTTATGTTATATATATGTCTAGTTGTAGTGTACATTATCCTAAATGTGCTGATGGACTCACATGTGCTCTATTTTTTTGGTACTGTATGTAACTGTGTTATATACTCGTGTTATATATGATGTATTAAATATCAGCAACATTCTTACTTTATTATGATACTTGGACAAGTCTACAATTGGCTTAACATGTATACATAGAGATTACATATCATACGTGTACACATCGCTGATTATGTCACATACTGTTATACTGTACTTTGAGAAATGGGGCGCGACAGTGTCATGTTGTTTGAGCTATGTTAACTTGTCTGTTATATTACAAAGTTAATGCTTTAATATTAAATTTGTTCAATCCACTGATGCAACAATGTCTTACTGATTGAGGTATTTATTTTCCTCTGCTTTCAAATGCGGAGTAGCATTTTGATATTTAATCTCGAAGAGTTAATAATTGACGAGGACTTACCCAACATGTAATTAGCATTTGAGGTTTTGCGTAATGATGGGCAGTTGTTTTGAACTCCACTTTATCATAAAGTTGATAACTATGAAGTAAAATTTTGATTTGAAATACTCAAAAACTATAGTATATTATAAGGCTTTCATATCAATAAAAGTTTATCATATAAGTTGTGATGTCTGTTGGGTTTGATATATAATATGCTCTGCATGTGCGAGGGACTTATCTGATCATATGTTGTCATCTTCCTTCCCTATTAATCATTCAAAATATTGGTGCTTCATTCATCGTGAGTTGCAAATGGCGTTAAAGAAATATTATTAAAATTAAGAGTATAATATTTTATATTTAAGATTATATTATTCACACTTTCTATTATTCTAGAATCTTCGTATTATGCAACCATATCTATATATTTCTGGGCACTATCCTTATAAATAATAACATAATATAATGTCTACAATTGAATCACTAAGAAAAAACTTAACTTTTGGCATATGTATTTGGTAGATTTGTTGGAATCTTATAGAAGCATAGAGCGCAAAATGTAATATAATTAAAATTGGGGTATGTAGCCAGCCGTGGCTACCGACCTGACATCCCAATAGATTTTTCCTCTTTTTGATGCCACATCAAATCAATCCCACATGGACGAAAAAAGTGGATTATAGGAAAATTAACATGTACCCAAAAATGACAAAAAAAATATTTTTGTACCTAATAAAGTTTATTTTGTATCAGATATATCTATTATTCTATTCATGTACCCACACGGTTCACTTAACTCTTTCTTTCTTAACATTGAAATATTCATCTTTAATGTTTTAGCACCCAAGCACATGTTTGTGATATATTCTAAACCAAACATACTGACTAGGTATAAATATAACACACATTTTTTTTAAAATATATATATTTCAAATACGTGTTTTGCCTTTTGAACTCTCTGATCTAAATCACATTATAATATGAAAAATATTAATAATTTTGCATGTAAAATTATTCTTCAAAATAATAATGTAAATTAGACTTAAAAATTTTATAACTTGTTATATCTCTAAATTAATTAAAATTTGTATATATGCTACTTATAAAGCTAAATTTATACGATAGAAATATTAATGTTTACTTTTTTTTTTCACCCTATCAAATAATTTTTCCTCATGTTTTCTACTTTACAAACATGTGCAAAATGCACGGGGCAAAAGCTCGGACCATCTTAACCGGAGAGAATGTTTGACTATAGCCAAAAATAAAATTCATATATTTGCATTTTCAAATAATGTATTCTCAAAAAAAAAAAAAAAAAAGAGAAAGAATGATGTTGATTGCGGAGAGACCATAATTATCAGATTGACATGCAATAAAAGATTTAACAAACAATAGATTTGATATTAAATTATAAATTACTGACTTAAATAAAAGCGGAGTTCATTGCGCACGCATTAGGAATAATATCTCGCGGGGGCTTTTGTGAACCCATTTCGGTTTCCAGCCCCGTGTCACAGCCCACGGTATGAAGCTCGAAAGTTACCGGGCACAGCCCATAGTATATGCTGCTGCGGCTCAGCTGACACGTGGAGGATGACCCCTGAAGCTGAGGATAGTCACTCTGGGACTTGAGTCGCTTTGCGCTGCGACTTTGGCTTTCACCACTGGTGTACGGCAGCTGTGGCTGCAAATCCCTCCTTCTCGCCCCCCTTCTTCCCTTCCCTCTATACCTTGAGTGCTAAAAATAGACATAATACCCTTCCATTTTCCTTGCTGCTATTATTATTATTATTTTTTTTATAAAATTCATTCCCGATGAATTTCCGAAGCAACAACCATTCTATTAATAACAATAATAATAATAACTATAATTATTTTGAGAATAATAATAATAATAATATTCAGAGTAATGCTAATCCTCCTCCTAGGTTAAAATTCCCCCCTTTCCTCCAGTGCACGAGGACCGGCAACGGCGACTGGCGGTGCCAATCCATGGTGGCTCCCGGCCGAAGCTACTGCGCCAAGCACTACAAAGAGCAGAAAATTCGAAACGAGAGGAAACGTCAGCGGAAACTCCTCGCCGCCCACGCCAAATCCACGGGCCCCACACCCTTCCGCAAGCCTGGATCCGGATCCGGATCCATCAGCGGCAGCGGCAGGAAAATCAAGAAGATCTCCAGCATCGCCCGTGACTATCACTTCGACGATGTCAACGCCGGGCCCTCAAAGAAAGGGAAGAGAAAGAGAGGACTCACCTCATCAGAAGAGAAGACGACGACGACGACGAGGAGCTAGAGGAGGAGGAGGAGGAGGAGGAGGAGGAGGAGGAGGAGGTGAGCGAGACGGAGTTCTTCATGAAGCGGATCATGCCCGGGCTTTCGGATTCCACCACCGGGATACCGACGGTGACGCCAACAAGGGGTCAAGATGGAAGGAATCTACCGGCATTGTGAAGGAAATGAAGAAGAGGAAGATGATGGGAACAAGCGTCAGCGAGGATGTGAGGGATTACTACAGATTGAAGAAGATTAACAACCTAGGTGACAGGATTGGGATCAATGGGAATGCTATCATGAAGAGGACTTGGATGGGGGAGCAGAGCTCCTCGAACCGAAAGACCAGGGATTTGGCTGGCAAAGCCGATGAAAATTTGGGACCTCAGCCTCAGGTAAGTTTCTGCCCTGCAGCTGCCTTGCTTTTACTGCTAAGTTCTTTTCAATACCCATTTGTTTGTTGTTATGTGAAAACTACTATGCTTCAAATGGATTAGTGTGGATCATCCATTTGTATGGAGCCTAATTATTGCCTTGACGGATTGTCACCCTATGTAGAGCACTTGACCTTGTTAGAGTTGTGAAGTTTAATTATTGCCTTGACGGATTATCATCCTACGTAGAGTATTACACGGGTTGACCTGCGCGGCGAGATCGCCGTCGGGGTTGGAAGGGGGGCGGGGAGCCCCTCCCAAGGGCAGATCCCCCGATAACTAAACTACTTTGTGAAGTCTCTTGAGGATCCTGGAGTGAAGACAAATCGCTCCCGGAAAGAGGTTGAGCGAGTTCGGAGTTTCATGTTACGAACAAGGTCAGAGTCTCGCTCCAGAGTAGCAGTTTGGCATCACACCCAGAGTAGCACTCCGAAGCCGCAGTGCAGAGAAGCATCTCGGATTTGCACGGCGGGAATCGGTCCAACCTGGAAGCTTTGACCTGGGAAACTCGAGTCACTTGTCAAGTACAGTTTGGGGAGTTCATAACTTGTAACTCTAGTTTTCTCTATAAAAGAAGATGTGCCGTCATTAGAGTTATGATCGAGAGCGAGTGCATGCCATTGTAAAAAACAACGCGACTGTAAGATTTTTTTTTCTCTTCTTCTTTTGTAATCTCCCTGATAATAGTGGATATGTGTGTGTCTCCGTGGTTTTTTCCAATTTGGATTTTCCACGTAAATTTCTGGTGTCTTTGCTTGTGTGGTTGATCTGTGCTTTTTGATCTTACCCCATCTTGTCCCCCTACATACCTCACACGTGTCGGAATTTGGTAATTAGTAAATAATTTTTTCAAAGAAGAGAGTGTAGCTAGAATTATAGTGTTATGTATGAATGATAGCAAAATGCTAATATTGAAAATCTTAGAATAAGAAACAAGTCTATTTTCTAAGATTTTAGAGGAATCATTCAGTTCACGACATGTGCTACTCAATATGTTTTAGAAATGTTTGTTTAGTTCTTCCACTAGTTTTCTCACTCAATCAAATACAAACCTATCTCTACCTTATTTGATGCACTCGTTGGTCTGAATTGCACATGCCAAAACCGTCTCAAGCAACTCATCCTCATCTTATCTTTAATTGAAGCTACCAATATCCTACAAGTGTTCGACATTTCTTATTCTATCTTTTGGCCTATTGCTACTCATCCATCTCAATGTTCTTATTTCATATCACGGATTTTGAATATAATGCTTCTTTAATTGCCAAATATGTTGCATGAACACGACCACTACGATACGAACACGATATGCGGATACGTGGTAAATTCTTAAAAATACACACGGCACGCTAGTCCGACACGCGTGTTGGACACGACATGGCTCCATGATAGTAGTGTGCGTGCTACATAGGTTGCCAAACATTGCAAGGAAAGCATCCTACAGTCACATTCAAGGTGCCAGTAATACAAGAGTAGATGGCTGTAAAGATCCTAGGATCACAACAAACAAGGAAAGTAATTTGTCTTTCAATTTAGCAAAAACCACGAAGAATCAAATAGTTCTTATTGCTTTTAGGGCATGACTGACATTGTTAGAATCCAAACTGAATTTTGTTTCGGACATGAATAGTTATATAAGGAGCGGAAGGCTTTGATGTTTAATTTGTGAGGCCATTTGATGTAAGATATGCTAAACGGGTCATGTTTATTTGTTAGCAGAAGGCATTGCGATGTAGATCTAAATCAATATTTTTTTTTCTTCTTTCTGAACTACCAATTTAGCAAGAAGGGGAAAATTTACATAGGGTTGCTAACTTGTAATTTCTTTCTCCTAGGTTTAGCATTACAATGCAATGACCCTCCCGATCTCCATTGAGGTGGGGCGTTCACTTAAAATAGAGACGACGTGTCTTGGTAGCAATAGAGGAGGAAGAATTTGAGAGAAAAAACTCCAAATTTATTAAACAGACTCACATTTCTTTTGGAAGCAACTTTCTGACATGTCTGATCCAAAATAAGTTCACATTTCCCCACCAGAAATGTTACATAGACTGTAAGGATCATATATTTTTTCCCAAGAAACAGTTGCATAAATATAAGAGACTTAACCAATTACAGATCCAGTTATGATTTTAGTATTGTTGGGTCTAAACCTATTTACCAAAAAAACAAAAGTAGCCCAATATCACAAATCAAGGCTAATTGACTCATTTAATTCAAGTAATTTGAATCAACTGAAATTGACCGACTGTCTAATTAAGGCCATTGTCTAGGTTAAATTGACTCCTAATTTAGTTACACTTCATCCTTCCACTTACTAACACCTATTATTGTCCGTTGAGAAATATACCCATGTCCAACCCATAGTCAAGACCCAACCTCACATTAAATATTAGACATGGTTGGACTCTTGAAATTTTATTTTGTAATATTACATGGTCAGATATTTTGACAAGCCAAATTGACTATCTATCTATTTGTTGGTGTTTATTCAAAACTATCACTAGTGAATTCCTTGTTGAGTATCTCACGAGATCTCAAACTATCTGATTGCACCTGACTTACACCTCTTTGGTAATTTATGCTTCAATTGCAAATTTGCAATGTTCATTAATCAAAATGCATCCATTCATCATGAGACTTACCATGGATCGCTTAGGGTTGAGGTGAAGTGTGTTACACATGAAACATTTTGTCTTTCCTTGACAATGTTATTGTTTCACGTGACAAGTTTTCATAGTCAGCTTGTTAATGCATTGCCCTCATGCATCAATGCAAGATAATCATCTTGTACTGCAAGAAGCACGAGAGTCACTGAGCCCTTGCATATCTCCTATTTTTTTGGGCGCCTTAGCAACATGTTTTTTTGGGGCCCTAACGCTTGGATATGTACCCAGATATCGTAAGGTGTGTGCCTGACGCACTCACGGCCCACCGAGGTGAGCGCCTCAAATAATGGAGGTTAGGCGCTCTAGGCTAGCGCCTCAATTAGGAAACCTGAAATGTTATTCGTACTTCTTATTAGCTTGTTATCTTATTATTTGTTTGTTTAAATATATCTTATCATGTTTGTCAAGACCACTAGTAAATCTTGCCTTGTTTGTTTAAACAAACACTCTTTTAAGTCCTTATTTCTTTCCTTCTTAGTGTTATTTGTTTGTTTAAATATGTGGCCTGTAGATTTCATTTGGCCTTATGTGCGGGCGGACACGCTCCACAAAGATCTATGCATTTTTGATAGCAAATCCTGTCTTCTAATGTCATATTGAGGAAAGTTTAGTGGTTTCTTCTTTGAATGCATTAGCTTAAACTGTGTAACCAGTAAGATGTGATTCCCTATCTGTAAACTAGCCTTGTCTGTGATATGAAACGGTGTATGGTGTGAATCAAAAATCAGTGATAGAACAAAATTTTGCTACGTTTCACCAACAAAACGATCTTAGGTAGGAAAATAGTTAAAACTAATATGCAAATTGATGAATTTTAACAAAATGTACAGTCAGAGTGGTACCGTTCTAAATCTAAAATATACTGATGCAACTACTCAGCTACGTTGGAGAAACTTGTATAATCAATATTATGATCAACAAACACAGGACAAACGGAATCTCACGATCTCGCAATATAGTGACAACATATTAAATCGATAAAATAATAAAGGATAGTTATCAACCCATAAACAAATAGACCGTGTTTAGAAAATTACCTACTGAGAATCACAGGGATCTCAGTGACCTATAGTGGGTACTGATGCGAAGCTCTCGTTGTCACGGTCGTAATGATACGAAGATTGCCTGAATCGGACTCCGGATGTGCAAGCTACGGACTGAAACAAAACCTTCTGCTAACGGGCCTGTTCTGTTGCTTTTGAATCCGCTACTGTTCACGCGGGTCCGGGTTGAATCACTATAGAAAGCGGGTTTTAACTTAAAACCCGAAATTTCTTCTCCTTTCTTGAATGCATTGTGGATGCGGGTTCGGGTTTGGTTTCGAATTTGAAACCCAAACTGAACTTAACTTGAACCCAATTACTGGTACTTTCTTTTCTTCTTCTTGCAGTTGTTGAACAGGAGGGAGGCGGCGTCCTTGACTCTGCTTACGTGCGAGTAGTGGGGCGACGCAAGAGTGGGAGCGGCGGTGATGCTGGTTCGACGGTCTTTGCGATGACGATTGGTTGACCGAAGAGGGTAGGGTTTGTTGGGTGTTGAAAGGAGAGTAAAGGAGAAGATGAATTGTCGGGTTCTCGCTGGTTGTGATGTGGGTGGAAGCTTGGGGTGCTCTCGACTGACGGAGAAGGAGGTGGGATTATGCGTGACGGGTTTAGACGGAGGGTGAGGGTGGCGGTGATATTGTTGGTTGTTTGGGGAAGAGAGGGAGACATGATGGGTTTGCTGTTGGGTTGCTTGATAACAAGGAAAGAAGATGAACAGGGGATAGTGGCGGCGGCTGAGGGAGAAGGAAAGGGGAAATAAAGAATAGATTACGGTTTTTTTTAAAGAGATAAGATTGGAAGAAGTCCCAATCAAATGAGGTAACAAATTTATCACAGTAAACTTACTTCAAATTTTTCATTAATTATTCCAACTAATCCAAGAGTATATAAATAGACTTTACAAATTTGTAGTTCCAAACCACAACCGATGTGGTACTAAATAAAAAGAAAATACAATATCCAACTCCTAATAAATCAAAACACAACTAAAAGATAAAATTACATAAAAGAAAATACATAAAGTCTTCAGCTGCTAGGGTCAATCTGGACTAGAGTTCTTTCACTTGCTCAACACTTGATGTCTGCATCATTCTCCCCAGGTGGGAGAAGACTTGACCTCGACCTCGTCAAGTCAGACGGAATAGTGCTACCATGCTGTGCTGGATTAATCCGCTGCAAATCACTGTGAATCAATAGTTGTTGCTTTTTCTTTACAGCGGTTCAAGTACCCGCGAATTCCACCAGCTTTAGTGGTGATAGTCTCATCCTCTAAAACTTTATCAACCTTCTTTGCTGCAATGGATGAGTATCTGGGAGTGGGGTAAGTAGGGGTCTTTCAAAGAATGGCTTAGGGGAAGGCTTAACAAACAATGGCCTACAATCAAAACCCTTGTAATTCACTAGGTCATTAACATTGAAAAATACAACTAATGTCATAATCTTTCGAAAGATCTATAACATAAGTATTGTAATTCAGTTTATTCAAGATCTTGAAAGGTCCAACACTGCGGACATGCAATATCTTAACAGTTCCCGAAAGAAACTGTTTCGGATAATTCGAAATATCACATAATTGCCTACATTAAAAGTTTTAAATATTTTTCTACTGTTTAGAGTAGGCTTCACATTGCTCCATTTATTTCCATTACTGATCTCTTTGTGTAGTTTGTGCACATGTTTATGTGATGCAAATATAGTTGCAGACTCGAATGCGCTATAGCGAGGTGGTGTCGGCAGGAAGGGAGAAAGCGGTTTGCGAATAGGGTATGCGTTACTAGTGAAAGATAGAGAGAACAATAGCAATAAGAGGTGAAGTTGGGGTTAGCAGAAAAGCCAAGTGGATGTCTGCTTGGATTGTCTAGTCTTCGGTCTCAAGGGTAGTAACTTAATCTGCTTACCCTCATACTCAAATTGACATATGTTGGATCGACCATAAATGGTGACATTTTTGTTAAACGACCATGGACTACCTACTATGACTTGAACCACATTCATGGTGATCACATCACACCAGATATTGTCTTGATAAAAATTGAAATTAACTGGGACAAGACACCGTTGTTTGACCTCAAGTGCCTTGGAGTCAATTCAAGACACTTTGAATGGGTGGGGTAGGGTACAACCTCTAATCCAAGTTATTCGAGCAATTTAGAGGATATTGCATTGATACAACTTTTCACTACCCACCATCACTTTACAACTCTTATACCCAATTTTGGTGAACGTGTGGAAGGTAGCACTTTTTCTCCAATCGTCCTTTTAGCTTGTTGGGAGGGGACACATTTAATATTAGACAAGTGAGTTGATGGTGTTTGAATACAATTGAGACCAACATCATTACTTGTGGGCTCTTTGTCAGTTTCAGAATCTTTCCCTTAAAGATACACATCAGAATCGGACTCAGTGGCTTCGGTGAGTGTTCCATCTATAATGGTGATTTTGACGAGATTAGAGCAACTAGCAGCTAAGTGCTCATAATCTTGGCATTTGTAGCACTTGGTTGTGAAACTGATTTTGGAGGACTCGAGACCCTTGCTTCTGTTGGCCGTTTAAAACTCTTACCCTTGATGTCATCCCTATGTGAAAGGGTTTGGGTACTAGACCTATTGGGTTAGGGAGATGGGAAAAGGCTAGACACTGATGTCTTATAATCGTGACTCTTGGAAGTGTGATTGGTCCTAGCGGAATCTAGATCTTGAACTAATGCATACGCTGCCTCTAACTTGTTGACTCCTCTAGCTAACAGTTCAATTCGTAGGTCATCTCTAAGTCCGGCTTTGAACCTAGAAAGAATTTGGGTTTCACCTTTTCTATGGAGAGTACTGCAGAATTCATCGAATTTCTCGACATACTTCTTTGCAGATTTGTTGTCTTGAGTGTGTTGATGCCAATTGTCCATGAGACGAGCACTAAACAATGGTGGCATATACTTTATTTTTTGCTCTTTTTTCATCCTACCCATGTGTCAATTCGTGGTCTACCTTTGGCTGCACGCTTATTTTCTAGGTTGGTATAATACTGACTAGCTTGGCTAGGCAGTTTCATGACAGCGTACTTAAAGTTAGACTCAGTGAGTTCGTACCATGTGAAGTACCTATCTAGTTAGAGTGTCTAGTTTATGAAAAGTTGTGGGTCGTGACGTCCATCAAAGTTGAGGACATCGATCTTGATGCTTTTCAGATATTGAGTATCGGGATTGGATGGGTTGTCTGTGTTGTTACGTCGGTTGTTTCTCGGTGGGGCGTGTTGATTCCACTTTGGTCAGCCTTTAGTCGAGTATCTTAAGGGTATCTAAATTGGCATTTATTTCGGCGAACATTGCTACAATCTGCTGGGATCCATTGGGGCGATGTGACGCTTGCTAGACTCTCCTAACAAAGATGGGTGACCACTACGGGTGGGCATGCACTACACAGAATCTAAATGAGGATGAAGAGATGCAAATCTAGACTAGATGATTTTTTTAAAATGCAATAAAGTAGTAAAATTTCCTAACAAATGCCTACGTAATGCAGATCCTACCCTAACCGTGCTCTGATACTAAAATGATGTGAAACAGTGTATGCGTGTGAATCAGAAATCAGTAATAGAACAAAACTTCGCTACGTTCCACTAACAAAATGACCTTAGGTAGGAAAATAGTTAAAATTAATATGCAAATAGATGGATTTTTAACAAAATATGCAGTCACAATGGTACCGTTCTAAATCTAAAATATAATGATGCAGCTACTCAGTTACGATAACAAAGCTTTTATAATCAATATTATGATCAACAAAAACAAGGAAAGAAGAATCTCACAGTCTCGCAATATAGTAGCGGCAGATTAAATCGATAAAATAATAGAAGATAGTTATCAACCCACAAATAAATAGACCGTATTGAGAAAATTATCTACTGAGAATCACAGGGAGCTCAGTGATTTGTATGGGTACTAATGCGAAGCTCTTTTCATCACGATCGTAATGGTACAAAAATTGCCTGAATCAGACTCCGGATGTGCAAGTTACAGACTGAAACAGAACCTTATGCTAACGGGTCTGTTTTGTTGCTTCTAGATCCGCTATTGTTCATGCTGGTCTGGGTTGAAATACTGTAGCAAGCGGGTTTTATCTTAAACATGAAATTTCTTCTCCTTTCTTGAATACACTGTGGATGCGGGTTCGGGTTTGGTTTCAAATTTGAAACCCAAACTGAACTTAACTTGAACCCAATTACTTGTAACTTCTTTTCTTCTTCTTGCAGGTGGTGACAGGAGGGAGGCGATGATCTTGGCTCTGCGCACGCGCGGGCGGCCGGGCGACGCGAGAGTTGGAGAGACAACAACGGTCCAGCTACATCGGCGATTGGTTGATAGAAGAGGGTTGGGTTTGTTGGGTGTTGAAAGGAGAGGAAAGGAGAAGATGGGTTGTGGGTTCTCGATGGTCGCGATGTGGGTGGAAGCTTGGGTGTGTCGATTGACGGAGAAGGAGGAGGTAGGATTATACGCGATAGGTTTAGGCGGAGGGTGAGGGTGGTGGTGATACTGTTGGTTGTTTGGGAAGAGAGAGAGGGAGATGGGATGGGTTTGCTGTTGGGTTGCTTGATAATAAGGAGAGAAGATGAACAAGGGATGGTGGCGGCGGTTAAGGGAGAAGGAAAGGGGAGAGAGAATAGATTAATTTTTTTTTTTTTAAAAGAGATAAGATTGGAACAAGTCCCAAACAAATGGGATAACAAATTTATCACAATAAACTTACTTCAAATTCTTCATTAATTATTCCAACTAATCCAAGAGTTTATAAATAAACTTTACAAATTTGTAGTTCCAAACTACAACCGATGTGATACTAAATAAAAGGAAAATATAATATCCAACTCCTAATAAATCAAAACACAACTGAAAGATAAAACTACATAAAAGAAAATACATAAAGTGTTCAGCTGCTAGGGTCAATCTGGACTGGAGTTCTCCTGCTCCAGCACTTGATGTCCACATCAGTTTGTCTTGTTAAAATCAAGTCCATTGTTCTTGTGGGGAAATTGGTTCAAACTCCCGAGGTTTTTGTGAATGACTGCAGGATAGAAGTTTTGGTTATCTTTTATGTGGAGCCTTCCCATTTAAAGTTGCAATTTTTAGCCTACCCCCACAGTGAAGGTTCTAGCATAGCCTCTGCATAACTCATTATGGCTTTTAACAAAGATTCTGCCCTCTATCTAACATTTTTTCTAGGGCTCATTAAAATTATATGTTGATTCAGGCTTCTCGCAGTGATCATATTTATAATTTGTTTCATCTATTAATTTGTGAAGTTGATAATTGTTTTTATTGCTTGCTTGTTTGCTTTGTTTACTTTTCTGATTCTTGTTATGTCTTTTTTAATCTTATTATAATAATAAAAATAATTTATGTTCTAACAGGCCTTATTTTCTAGGATATCATCAGCATTAACAAGGAGGAGAGGGGTCTATCATGCCACCAATGTCTGCACCGTTACGAAGCGAATATTGCTACTTGCTCTAACTGCAAAAATACACGATACTGCTTTAACTGCCTAGCCAAGTGGTAATGTTGATTTCAAAGACATAAAGTTTCAGTCTTTCTCATTGCTCTTGGATAGATAAAAATGCATTTTTTTAAAAAAAAGTTCTTTGCATTTTTGGAACTTTAAGAACGCTATGTATGCTTTAATATATCAGAACAGCTGCTTTCGGGCATCTACAACTGCTA
The DNA here is from genome assembly GCA_038442645.1 of Agave tequilana. Taxonomy (NCBI): domain Eukaryota; kingdom Viridiplantae; phylum Streptophyta; class Magnoliopsida; order Asparagales; family Asparagaceae; genus Agave; species Agave tequilana. The sequence continues at coordinate 6,515 of JAVJIF010010140.1, read as the reverse complement.
AGCAGCTTCTTGTTTCTAAATTATTATGCCCATATTTCTTAAGCTATAATGTTTTGGTGCCTGGGTTTATTGCCTGTTGCATTTCCACCTAAATTACCTATGGTTTAATTCTTTGCTTGTTTCGGTGGCCATTTCCTTCGGTAAACTTACTTACTATCTTGAATAAGGTATCCTGAGCACACGAGGGAAGATCTTCAAGATATCTGTCCTGTTTGTCATGGTATTTGCAATTGCAAACAATGTTTGCGCGAGTATATGCTCTTGCCGGTATATGCCATTCCTTTAGTTTATTTCTATAACATGCATTGACCATATTACCTGAGTGCAAAACATATGAGTTTATTGCAGATTAACAGGAAGGAAGCAAATGACAGTGTCAGACTAAAGCGGCTGCTCTACTTGCTACATAGACTTCTGCCTCTCCTTAGACAAATCCACGAGGAACATAACTTAGAATTAGATATGGAAGCCAAAATACAAGGTAATTAAGAAATAATGTTCCTCTTGTAGCAGATCTTTATTTGTGTGTATATTTTGAAGAAATCGTGCCACATTATAATTATTCATTTCTCATGTAGGTGCAAATCTAAATGTTATGGATGTGACAAGGATTAAACTTGACAAGGAAGAGCGTATATATTGGTATACTGCCATCTTATCCATAGTTTCTTCCATAGACTGTACAAGTTGTTATTTCACACATTTATATCTTGTTATATTGGTATATTGCCACCTTATCCATGGGGTCATGCTACTTTACAACTGGTTTGCCTCTTCTTGCTGTTGTCTATTTAATTATTTCGTTTATGTTTCAAATCTATATTGTTTGATCACCTTAATCTAAGAATCTACACAATTAGTTGAGAGCTGCGGGATGATTGTCTCTACATTTAACTTTTCACTTGAATGAGGAATTTAAATTTTTTTTTTATTACCACTCAATTATAATAAATAACTGTGATTCCCCAGCAATTGTAGGTGGACCTTTCTGATTGTATCATTTTTTGTACTGCAGTTTCAATTTAAATACTTTAGATTTAACATAAAATTGGCATTACAAAATGTAATTGAAATGGAATATTTGCATCCCTGCGTTAGGGAGGTGCTAATATATATGCTTTGAGTTTTCAGTGTCCCAAGTCCGAAAATGTTAAATGGTCAATTGTGCCTCTTCACACAATTGTGGGAATAGAAGTATCAGTAAGCTCCATCTGCACTGTTGAAGTTGTTTTTTTCTTCGGCATTTTTCTCCATTCTTAAAGCCTGTTCCATCAGTCTAGCTGGAACGCTCTTCACTTCTGTGGTTCATGTTCCCTTCATCAGGGCCTTCACCTTCTAGTCCTCTCACACTGAGCACGGGATTGTTCATAATGCTGCACCGGAAATAAACCATTCACCTATATAAATCTCTAAATTCTAGCCCACACTTCAGAAAAACAATTCTTAGCATAAGGAAAATGAGAAGAAAAATGATTTCTTATTCCGGTTACCAAGGTCCATCCTTCCTCTTTAGTCTTATTAACACCCCAAGTGATATGTGATGTAGGCCCTCAGATATCTCATTTGGATGGGAGAAACCGCCTGCTAGCATGGGAGACAAAATTCTCTAGCATAATATATATCGACAAGGGAATTCTCTCGAGTTCTACTCTCCATTTCTCAATGTTTCTTCCTTGAAGCAGACATAAGAGCAAGAAGTAGGAAACTGGGGATATGTTTTCATCATGTCAAACTAAAATGCCATTTTTGCCTCTATCAATTTTATTGTTTATGTCAAGTTCAAAACATACAGAGACAACCGTCTAGAAACTACTTAGTTGCCATGAGCTGAAACCTGCTACTTTGTGAAGTAGCAGAGAAAGGCATTGGCCTAGAGAAGCTTGAAGATAGATACAGTAGGAAATGCTGTTAAAATCATGGCAAGAAGAATACACTTATCATTCTTCAATGAGAGTGAAAGGATAAGATTCACCTCCTACAGAGAAGGTGGTGGTCAAAAGTATGGATTCTGTCAGGAATAAGCTTGAAATCAAGATCTAGTCTAATGGGTGGAGCTGCATTCAATCAACCTCGGCATGTGCCCAGGCTGAGATTTCATACTTCTTTATAGTCGTATGATGGAAACAGTTATGCCCATGCTAGGTAATAGAGTGCCTGAGCTGAAGCTCCCACAGCTAGGCTCAACATACCAACTCTGTCCAAGTTGGATTGGTTGAAAAAGTTACTCCTTTTTCTAAAAATTTAAGAAAAATGAGATGCCATTGACTGTTATGCCAGAGTCTGGATATTAGCTCAGTAACGTTAACACTGCTACATTAGCACTAGTTTTCTGCCGCGTGCTATTCACATGCAATATAAAAATCTCTGTGTATAAGCATGATACATGTAAATTTTTGTTAATCAATTTTCCTGGAGGGTTTAGAAGCAAAGAAAGGTGTACATATCAATATGTGGAGACTGTTGTATAGATATGTAGGTGAGGCATGATGCAAACTTCAGTTTTGAAAAGATTTACATGCATATACACCATTTTCTAGCCTCAAAATGTGTCGATAAGCTATTACGCTAATTTGAGGTTCTGAGAAGCCTATATGCAGATACTGTTAGGGATATGCGTGGACGGGTATGCCCTTTCTGCCTGCGTCAATGGAATTTGTGTTTTTTAATAAAGTAAATATTTGAAAGGGCAAGGTCTAATCTTGAGAAACTTAAGTCTTACTTTTGAAGACGTGAAGTTAGACTGACAAAGTTGAAATTGACAAATTGCACTTGAAGGGGTTTGCATTGTAATAGTAGAGATTTTTAATGAAGGCTTTTTAAGGGTAACATCGTAAAACTTTAGTCGTACTTCTGGGCACGACGTTAGACCAATACAGTTGAAATTGGCAAATTGCTTATCAACAAGGGTTTGCATTATACTAGTAGAGATAAACAAAAGGCTCTTAATTCAACCATACCTGACTAAAACCACTCAAACTGCAATCACCTTTTCCTTTATTCTGTTTAGAGGAGTATCATTTACTTTGCAGTTAGAAAATATTATGTTTTTCTCTACTTTATTTCATTAAAATTAATAATTTAATATTTCATGTACTGGAATTATCAGTTGGTCGATTCACTTGATTGTGCCCTCCCCCCTCAGGCACGTGAAAATCTTGGCTCTGCCGTCGCCAATCTGGCTAATTTAGGATACAAGTTACAAGGGTTCATTATACCTTTCCGCAACCACCTTTCAAAATCTTCTGAACCTTTTGTTTTATACTTTATTATTGATATATTACTGCCATAAATTTACATTCAATTTTTTATTGTTCTATCTTTGATTTAATCGATAAGCCATCAACTGGAATTATTTTCCTTGTTTTTTCTAGTAAACAGGCCTTCTAACATACACAATAGATGTATTGATATGCTTGAGATAAAGTCCCTGAAGCTTTCTTACATTTTTCCTTTGTCTGAGGTAACCTCCAGGGGGAAAGCCCTCTTGTTTCTGATAGAGGCTGGTCTTTGTTAATTAGGGTTAGGGTTAGGGTTAGAGTAGAATTGGGAGAATTAGATGGATGGGTTGATTCCATCTCATCTCTTTTTATTAATAGAATATATAAGGACTTTACACAAAAGTCTTTATATATATTATTACATAATACTCTCCGTCAAGCTAGAGCATATACATCGTACATGCTCAGCTTGTTACAAATGAATTGCACCCGACATCTCCCAAGTGGCTTAGTCAACAAATCCACAAGCTGATTGGTAGAAGATACATGTTTTAGCTCAATAATACCAACATTATATTTTCTCTGTACCACATGGCAATATACTTTAACATGCTTTGTCCTCTTACGGAATACATGATTTTGTATAATGTAATTAGCCGACCTGTTATAACAATATAGCCTCATCTGAGGCTTGGGCACAAAACCCAGCTGAGTCATAATATCTTGTATCCATACAAGCTCACATTTAAGATTAGCCATAGCCTTATATTCTGACTCCGCACTTGATCTAGAGACATGACCTGCTTCTTGCTCTTCCACGACACAATATTTCTCCAACAAAGATACAATCACGGTTCGAAGACTCAGCCGACCGACTCGGCAGGTTCTGAGACGATTCCGAGACCCGAGACGAAGGTTCCAACTCAGAGTTGATCGACTCGGCCAGGACTCAGAGTCAACTCGACCGAATCGGCCGTGACTCTGAGGTCTGGCCGAGTCGAGCAGCCTCCGTTGTTCGCCCGTCAATTCACGGTTATAAAGGAAAGAGGGAAACGAAAAAACCTACCTATGCGAGATCCAGATCTGGACCCTGATCCGTCGAGCCGCCGTGGAGCCGCCGGTAACCGCTCCTCTCCTTTTCTCCATCCCCAGTCTCTCTCTCTCCCTCTCTGTTTTCTCTTTCCCCTTCCTCTCTCACCCGCTTTCCCTCTCTCCTCTCCATGTCCCCAGTCTCTCTCCCTTTGTTTCTCTTCCCCCTCCCTCTCTTACCCGCTCTGTCTCTCTCCCACTCTGTCTCCCAGTCTCTTTCTGTCTCATTCTTTCTCCCTCGCTCTGTTTCTCTCTCCTCCCTCTTTCACCCGCTCTCTGTATCTCTCCCTCTCCATCTCACTGTCTCTCCTTCCCTCCCCCTGTTTTCTCTCCCCCCTCCCTCTTTCACAATTATCTCTCTTAATTATTGTTGTTAAGTTTAATTAATTTAGAAAAAAATCATTAATTTTATTAATGCTTAGTTGATTTAATTTAGTTAATTTAATTTAGTTAATTTGAAAGTATAGATCTAGTATAATTTTAATTTAATTTAATTAGATATAGTTTAATTTTTAGAACTATAGAACCTGCAAAAAGAATTGATCCTTACATGTTCTCATCGAAACAGAAAATAATCAAAAGCATGTTCTCACCGAAGAGTATTAAAAAAGTTGGAAAAGCCATTTTAAAGTTCTCCCTCTTCAATGAAGATATTCGTCGTAGTCAGGAAAATAGAGGTATAAGAGAAGCAAATGATGATGATGATGGTGAAGATGTGAGGGTTTTATCCCATTCTAGTAGTGATGATGGTGATGATAATGACGATGGTGATGACACTGATGGCGGTGATCGCGAGGATAACAATAATGGGGGCAACAATAGTGCTGATGGAGGAACTTATAGTCTTGACGGCCATATGTAAAGGTTGAGTTTGACATCAGACCAACATTATGGAGAGGGATACACTGTGACTACAGAACACAACTTGAGAGATCTATAAGTACTAGTACCGATTTCTCTACTTATTGCAGAGACGATTACGATGATGATTTTGTGTCTCATCGCAATTCAATGTGAAAATGACTACATTATTATGTATTTATGAATGTATTTTGTGAAATTTGCTATATTGTGCATGTATTTTGATATGTTTCTACAAACGATGTGTGTATTTATGCTTTCATTTTATGTTTAGCGTGTTAGGTGATATGTTTTGGACACGTGATACATGAATATTGATGTCTACATTTTTTAAGATTTGTCCCGATTTTTTTAGAATATTTTGAGCTTCTATGTAGCGTTTTGCACGTATCGTCCGAGACTGATCCGTCTCAGTGCCCGTTGAGACTGCGGCCGAGACCGCGATTTTAAACCATGGATACAATACTGTGTAGTTGACTTCCTGACGATTGGACAACTTGCCCAATCTGTAACTGAGAAACCAGCTATGTGGTTATGATCGCAATCTGAATAAAGAAGTCTTTTTTCTGGAGCACTTTTCAGATATCATAATATTCTCCTAACCACAACATCCCAATGACTCGTTCGTGGGGCAGACATGAACTGGCTCACAACACTAGCCGGAAATGCAATATCTGGCCGAGTCATTGTCAAAGAGTTAACTTGCTAACTAGTCTCCTATACCTTCCTTGGCCTTCCAAGAGCTCCTCCTAATCAAGCAATAGCTTCAAGTTTGGATCTATCAGTGTATGCGTAGTTTTACACCCGAGCATACATGCTTCTGACAACATATCCAGCACATACTTTTGCTGAGAAAGTGAGATCTCCTTCTTAGATCTAGTTACCTCAATCTCCAAAAAATATCGTAGGAGCCCTAGATCTTTGATTTGGAACTTCTGCTGTAAATGTGACTTTAGGTCACTAATCTCCGGAACATCATCTCTTGTAATCACAATATCATCCACGTAGACCATTAAAAGAATATATTTTCCCTGATGAATGCGAAAGAAAACCGAGTGATCCTTCTGGGAATGACGAAGACCAAACTCCTAAACGACGGAACCAAATCTCCTAAACCAGGCGCGGGGGGATCGTTTCAAGCCATAAAGTGACTTTTGCAGACGAAAAACTTTGCCATACTCCCCTGAGCAACAAACTTAGATGGTTGCTTCATATAAACTTTCTCATCAAGAATGCCATGGAGGAATGCATTCTTAATATAAACTGGTGTAGAGTCCATTGATGTTTAGCAGAAAGTGAAATAAGCAATCAGATTGGAGCCATCTTTGCTACTAGAGAGAATGTGTC
>JAVJIF010010139.1:0-116541 GCA_038442645.1 Agave tequilana | reverse complement strand
TGTAATACCCCGTTCCCGGAATACGTACTTGGTTGCGTATTCAGTTTTTCGATCGTATTTTTCGATTTACTTCCTGTATTTGACCGATTTCAGTTTCAAAAATCATTTTCCAATATTATATATTTTCTATGATTTTCTGAAATTTTCCTGAATTTAATTAATATTTTCAAAACCGGTGTCGACCAGTACCGCTGATCGATTCTCGGATTTTTATTCACAAACAGTTAGGAATTTCTAGAAGGTCCTTTAGACTTTATTTCTTAGAATCATATTTTCTATCTAAATACTTTTTCTGGGAATTTTATGAATTTAAGAAAGTTCCAACGGAGTCGGTAGATAACTGATTCCGGGATTTTTAGTTTAAAACTATAAATTATTTCTTCAAACGAATTTCACCATGAGTCTTAAAATGTTATTCTTGATTTTTAGTAAAATTTTCGGGTCGTTCCGAGATACTTGAATTTCGGACGATTCCGGTATTTTCCAAAATTCTATTTTCAATTTTCCAATAATTCCAATTTTCCACATAATCCCACTCACTTTCACCTAATCCTTTTAATTACCACTCATTCTCTCTCTCTCCCCATGGCCGGCCAAGTGGCCAAGTGAGGGACACCTCACCCTCCCCCTCCCCATATTTGCACAAAACCCCCTCTCAATTACGCTATTTGCAACTCCTTTACAAATCTAACACCTATATAAACAATCTCTTTACATTTCTTTTCCTTTTTCTTCATTTCACCTAAGTGTTAGCCCTCACCAAGAGATCTCTCCTCCTTCTCAACCTCAACCCTAGCTCCAAGAACCACCTCAAGGACTTCATCTCCACCTCAAGCAACCACCTTGGACCTTGGATCATAGCCTTCTTCGCCACCGAAGATCACCTTGGCGCCATTCGTCGTCAACGACTCTTTCGACCGCATAAAACGTCGATTGATCACTCCTAGTGAGTATTCTTACTCACCAAGACATGTGAATTCCCTAGTATACTTGTATTCCACATCTTGTTCATTTGTGCCTTCAAAATCACACATTTGACCTTCAAATTCGACCTGCAAATTCGGTTCTGTACGCTACTTACAGACCCAGATTAGTCGACTTGACCTAGGTATTAGTCGACTAACCCTTCTAGTTGAACCTTAACCTGTTTCTGAAACACAGTTTTAGTCGACTTACCCTGATCATTAGTCGACTAACCCTTTCTGGAAATGAACCTCAACTCTCTGGAAATCACTGTTAGTCGACTACACATTCCTCCCTAGTCGACTAACCTTATTTGAACCAGAAACCCAACTCTCGGCCCTAGTCGACTTATCCTATTTATTAGTCGACCATAGACTACTAGTCGACTAACCCTTCTCACCTTAGTCGACTCCTGAAACAAACTTAACTCTCTGTATCCCAGTTCTAGTCGACTTAGCTTGACTATTAGTCGACTTGCGTGTCTGTTAGTCGACTACCCTTTTTACCTAGTCGACTAACTTTCCCTGAAATAGAATATCAACTCTCTGGAACCCAGTTTTAGTCGACTAATCCAGACTATTAGTCGACTTAAGACCCCTACCAGTCGACTACACCTTCCACCTAGTCGACTAATTTAAGCTGTTTATTATAGTTGATTTCTTTTCTAAATTTGGATCTTACCCTGATACATGTGTATTATATTATGCTTGTTCATGCTTCATAACTGATACTACTTGACCTATTACTGGATGGATGTTATCTCTTGTAACTTCATGACTTGTTATTACATATTCTCGTTTCATGACATGTTAAATAGTGAATATCACCACTTATCATGTCATCTCTTGAACCAAGCAAGATGCATTCAACTTTTGTATAAAATGAACCAACTTACATTGGGTCAGGGGAAACATGCGGATATCGATATGTGTTCGTGTTTACAGTGGCATTAGGAAGATTGTACAATTATATTCCGGTCTAACCTGAGGGCCTCCAGGAGACCGAGGGGAGTGCTTGCTCCCTCTTCCTGAGTACTATCATGATAAGGGCATACATAAGTCCCTCCTGAATAGCCTAGCGGCTGGCTTCCGTCAACAAGCAACGGAACAATCCTGGACCGTTATCCCGGGCATGTACGGGGTCCACTGTAAACATAGTTCGTTGATACACCCGCTGTTTCCATAACAACCTTGTGATTACTAGGATATGGATCTATGTGCGCTGGGACGCTGGGTCACATAGCTAGATATCACAGTAAGACAAGTAATAATAATAATAGTAGGCTTTAACTATGCATCCATTCCTTTCTGACTTAGTTCTTTACGCTTTCTTTACTTGTTGATTTATATTCATTATGCTGTCCCATCCGTATTATTCATATCTCTTAGCCACTTGGCTATAACCTGTTCATTTTCGGGAGGTCCTGACTCCCTTGGATTTGCATGTTCAGGTTCCGAGGCTTGGATCGAAGTGGAGCCATCCACGGACGATCGAGCTTTCTTTAGTGAGCAGGCAGATTAGCTCCAGTCCCTGTGCCGGATCTCTCCTTTTGACTCACGGGATCTTCATCCTACTCGTGAGCTTTTTTGTGTTTATATGGTATCTTTTGCTTTTGGACTTGGTGGTGATAAAAGATACATGGAATGTGTAATATTTTATCATATCTTGTGATGACTTGTACTTGTACTTTTATGTTGGCATATGTATGATTACCACGCTGTGTCGTGTACTCTGATCTGTGTTGTACTTTTATGCTTAGCGTATGTACGTGGGGGCAATTTCTGACCTATGTATATACGTCGCAGTGACGTCCCCGTATTCGTGGAATCGGGGCGTTACAGGTTGTATCAGAGCCTGGGCTCTCACACCTAAAGTACAATCAAGCAGCGAATTCTAGTAATTTGCTGATGCCAACTACAATACAAAGTTATCCAGTCCTTCTTGATTCCTTCCCTTGTGTCCTAAACTCCTTCCATTTTTTTCCAAATTCCAGTTATCCTTTCCCAAATTCGGTATGGAGAGAAGGACGGGTCGTAGCAACTCTGGGCAAGCATCGAATGGACCCACGGGAGAGAATGTGGACATTCTGAGAGTCATTCAGACGATGATGGAGAACCAACAGCAGCAGACGGAACTCCTCCGGCAAGAATTGGCGGCTCCAAAGGAACAGAGGCCAGGAAATGTTTCAGACTTCAGACGGCTGCAACCAGCCATATTCACGGGTGAAGAGAAACCCCTGGATGCTGAGCAATGGCTGACAGATACTTCGGACTTGTTGAATGCAGCTCGGGTTCCGAAGGAGAATCAAGTGGAGGTTGCTAAGATTCAACTGAAGGATATAGCCAGAACTTGGTGGCTTGCTGAGGAGGCCAGATTGGAGAAGCCTGTCACCTGGGACACATTCTCCAAGAGCTTTTATAGCAGATTCTTCCCCGCCACTGCTCAGAAGGACATGGAAGAGCAGTTCATCAGACTTCAGCAAGGGAATAGGTCCGTGGATGAGTATGCCGCGGAATTTCTCAGGCTTAGCCGCTTTGCTCCGTACATGGTAACTGATGAGGAGAAGCGGGCTAGCAGATTTCAGCAGGGCTTGCAGATGGATATTCAAGTCTTCTTGATGCCCCAGCAGCTGAAGACTTATTCTGAAGTTCTCACCATAGCTCGGGAGGTAGAGCGTGGGCTAGAGAAGAAGCAAGAGAACCAGATGAGGAACCAGGCCATGAAGAGCCATTTCCACCTATGGGGAGAGGAGGCCCTTACAGAGCAGCGAAGGTTCAGGCTATGAGGCAACCATTCAGACCAGCTCCTTACCAGACGGCCCAGCCACTTTCTTTCTGCAGTTATTGTCAGAAGCCAGGCCACATTCGACAGAATTGCCGTAGGGCAAATGGGCTATGCTTGGTGTGTGGTTCCCGAGATCATTCCATAGAAGCCTGTCCACACAGAAGGATGGGGATAGCCGGCCAAGCTTTGCCAGCACTTCAGGGACCGAATGGACAGAGAGCACTTCCAGGGCCACCGGGGTAAGGAATCAGGGGCGATGATCAGGAGAGTTCCTCCCCCTCCTCCACAGCAAGCTGTTCGCCCAGTCCAGAGAGGAGCTAGGACTGCTGCAGGGCGTGGAAGGGGGCAAGCCTTCAATTTGACAGAAGTAGAGGCTGAGACTTCTGAGGAGGTGATAACAGGTAATATCAGGGTGCATTCTAAACCTGTTTTAGCCCTCTTCGATTCCGGTGCTTCACATTGTTTTATCTCAGATCATTTTGTGGCATTGCATTCTATACCTGTTAAAGTGTTAGACCACAGTGGGAGATTAGTACAGGGAATGGAGTAGTCATGTCTTCTAGAGTTTGTGCTGACTGTCCAGTAGAACTTTGTGATAAGACCTTGGCCATAGATATGCTCGTACTAGACACCAAGGGGTACGACGTGATCTTAGGCATGACCTGGCTCAGTCAGTACTATGCAGTTATTGACTGTAGGGAGAAGAAGATTATTTTCAGGATCCCTCGTCAACCGGAATTCCAATTCAGTGGAGAGGTGAAGCCTACCAAGAGAAAGACTCGGTTGACTACTTCGGAGGTTCAGAAGGGAGTACCGGTGTGGGATGAATTTTCAGGAGTCTTTGCTGAGATCTCAGGACTGCCACCCAAGAGGATGATTGAGTTCACTATTGAGACAATTCCTGGAGCAGCTCCTATATCCAAGGCTCCGTACAGGATGGCACCTGCGGAGTTAGAGATTCTGAAGAAGCAGCTGCAGAATACTCTGATAAGGGGTTGATTCGGCCAAGTACTTCACCATGGGAGCTCCAGTACTATTGGCGAACAAGAAGGATGGTGGTAAAAGACTTTGTATTGATTATAGAGAATTGAACAAGGTTACCATCAAGAACAAGTATCCCTTACCAAGGATTGATGATTTGTTTGATCAGCTTCATGGAGCCCGGGTATTCTCTAAATTGGATTTACAGTCAGGTTACCATCAGCTAAGGATGAAGAAAGAGGATATTCCGAAGACGGCATTCAGGACCCGTTATGGCCACTATGAATTTCTAGTTATGCCTTTCGGAGTCACCAATGCCCCTTCGGTTTTCATGGATTTGATGAACAGAGTGTTCTCGCCCTTTTTGGATCAGTTCGTTGTGGTGTTTTATAGATGACATCTTGATCTTTCAAAGGACAACAGGGAGCATGCAGAACATTTGAGGATTGTATTGCAGACTCTACAGCAGGAGCAGCTTCATGTGAAGAGGAGTAAGTGTGACTTTTTGTTGGACAGTATAGCCTTCCTTGGACACATAGTTTCAGCAGAAGGGATTTCAGTTGATCCTAGCAAAGTCCAGGCAGTGAGGGACTGGCCGATTCCGGAGACGGTGACTGAGATTAAGAGTTTTCTTGGATTAGCTGGGTATTACAGACGCTTTGTCCAAGACTTCTCTAGGATTGCAGCTCCGTTGACCAAGCTCACCCGGAAAGGAGAAAGGTACATATGGACAGAGGAATGTACTGCCGCTTTTGAGCATTGAAGCAGAGGCTCATTTCAGCTCCAATCTTGTGGACTCCCTCAGGAAGAGGAGGGATGGTCATCTTCAGTGATGCATCAGGAAAAGGCCTGGGATGTGTACTTATGCAACATGATCATGTTATAGCTTATGCATCTAGGCAACTGAAGCCTCATGAGCGGAATTACCCAACTCATGACTTGGAGCTAGCAGCTGTCATATTTGCTTTGAAGATCTAGAGGCATTATCTTCTGGGAGATAAGGTGTTGATATACACGGATCACAAGAGCCTCAAGTATATCTTCTCACAGAAGGAGTTGAATATGAGGCAGAGGCGGTGGTTGGAGCTGATGGCGGACTATGATATTGACTTGCAATATCATCCAGGCAAGGTCAATACAGTACCGGATGCACTGAGCAGGAAGCCAGAGTATAGAGTGCTTGTCCAACTTACTCAGCAGAAGGAATTGATTCAAGACATCATCAGATTGGACTTGATGTTGGTGCAAGGAGCTGATAAGGCGGGACAGTTCATGACCATGCAGATTCAGTCAGCATTGATAGATGAGATCAGGGAAGCTCAGAAGGAAGACCCCAGATTGCAGCAATTCCGAGCTCAGGTAGAGGCTGGATTGAGGACTGATATCAGTATTCATCCGGATGGTGCCTTATACTTTGGTAGCAGGATTTGTGTTCCCAAGGAGAAGTTCGGCAGAAGATTCTAGCAGAAGCACACAGTTCAGCATATTCCATACACCCAGGGGAACCCAGATGTATCAGGACTTGAAGAAGCAGTTTTGGTGGAATGCTATGAAGAGGGAGATAGCCCAGTATGTTGCCAAGTGCCTGGTTTGCCAGCAGATAAAGATTGAGCATCAGAGGACAGCTGGACTTCTACAACCTCTACCGATACCTGAGTGGAAGTGGGAGCACATCACCATGGATTTTGTCACGGCATTGCCTCGCAGTCCTAAAGGTAATAATGCGGTGTGGGTAATCATCGATCGCCTCACCAAATCAGCTCACTTCATACCATTCAGGGTGGGTCAGTCAACAGAGGTTCTGGCGGACAAGTACATGAAGGAGATAGTTCGTCTGCATGGAGTTCCAGTTAGTATTGTTTCAGACAGAGACACCAGATTCAGATCTCATTTCTGGGAAAGTCTCCAAGAAAGTCTAGGGACTCGTCTGAAATTCAGTACATCATATCATCCTCAGACAGACGGACAATCTGAGAGGACTATCCAGATTCTTGAAGATATGTTGCGGGCCTGCATGATTGAATTCCAGGGATCATGGGAAGACCATCTTCATTTGGCTGAATTTTCTTATAATAACAGCTATCAGGCAAGTATCAAGATGGCACCTTTTGAAGCATTGTATGGAAGGAAGTGTAGGTCGCCGATTTGTTGGGATGAAGTCGGTGAGAGGAGACTTTTGGGATCAGAGATCCTGATTCAGACAACAGAGAAAGTCAGGATTATCAGAGATCACCTCAGGGCAGCGCAGAGTCGGCAGAAGAGTTGGGCAGACACACTGAGAAGGCCATTGGAATTCCAGGCAGGGGATCATGTGTTTTTGAAGATATCACCTACCAAGGGAGTAATCCGGTTCGGTACTCGTGGAAAGCTTAGTCCGAGATACATCGGCCCATTCGAGATCTTGGACCGAGTGGGAGAGGTGTCTTACAGGTTGGCGTTACCGCCATCTTTGGACGGAGTTCACAATGTATTCCACGTATCTCAGCTGAGGAAGTATGTGAAGGATGATAGTCATATTCTAAACCACTCCGAACTGGAACTACGACCAGATTTGTCATATCAAGAGCAGCCGATGGCCATTTTGGACAGGAGTGTCAAGACATTGAAGAGCAAGGCTATACCATTAGTGTTGGTGTCTTGGAACAGACATGCACCAGGAGAAGCCACATGGGAACGAGAGGATGTTGTCCGTGAGCGTTACCCTCAACTCTTCACTTCTTGATTTGGTAAAACTCTTTCCTTCTATTCCTTCCTACTGTTATCTTTCTTATTATCCTTATCTATCTGTTGTCCTTCTTTGCTGTTACCTTTCACTTTATGAAATTTCGAGGACGAAATTTTTGTAAGGTGGATGGATTGTAATACCCCGTTCCCGGAATACGTACTTGGTTGCGTATTCAGTTTTTCGATCGTATTTTTCGATTTACTTCCTGTATTTGACAGATTTCAGTTTCAAAAATCATTTTCCAATATTATATATTTTCTATGATTTTCTGGAATTTTCCTGAATTTAATTAAATATTTTCAAAACGGTGTCGACCAGCACCGCTGATCGATTCTCGGATTTTTAATTCACAAACAGTTAGGAATTTCTAGAAGGTCCTTTAGACTTTATTTCTTAGAATCATATTTTCTATCTAAATACTTTTTCTGGGAATTTTATGAATTTATGAAAGTTCCAACGGAGTCGGTAGATAACTGATTCCGGGATTTTTAGTTTTAAAACTATAAATTATTTCTTCAAACGAATTTCACCATGAGTCTTAAAATGTTATTCTTGATTTTTAGTAAAATTTTCGGGTCGTTCCGAGATACTTGAATTTCGGACGATTCCGGTATTTTCCAAATTCTATTTTCCAATTTTCCAATAATTCCAATTTTTCACATAATCCCACTCACTTTCACCTAATCCTTTTTAATTACCACTCATTCTCTCTCTCCCCATGGCCGGCCAAGTGGCCAAGTGAGGGACACCTCACCCTCCCCATATTTGCACAAAACCCCCTCTCAATTACATTATTTGCAACTCCTTTACAAAATCTAACACCTATATAAACAATCTCTTTACATTTCTTTTCCTTTTTCTTCATTTCACCTAAGTGTTAGCCCTCACCAAGAGATCTCTCCTCCTTCTCAACCTCAACCCTAGCTCCAAGAACCACCTCAAGGACTTCATCTCCACCTCAAGCAACCACCTTGGACCTTGGATCATAGCCTTCTTCGCCACCGAAGATCACCTTGGCGCCATTCGTCGTCAACGACTCTTTCGACCGCATAAAACGTCGATTGATCACTCCTAGTGAGTATTCTTACTCACCAAGACATGTGAATTCCCTAGTATACTTGTATTCCACATCTTGTTCACTTGTGCCTTCAAAATCACACATTTGACCTTCAAATTCGACCTGCAAATTCGGTTCTGTACGCTACTTACAGACCCAGATTAGTCGACTTGACCTAGGTATTAGTCGACTAACCCTTCTAGTTGAACCTTAACCTGTTTCTGAAACACAGTTTTAGTCGACTTACCCTGATCATTAGTCGACTAACCCTTTCTGGAAATGAACCTCAACTCTCTGGAAATCACTGTTAGTCGACTACACATTCCTCCCTAGTCGACTAACCTTATTTGAACCAGAAACCCAACTCTCGGCCCTAGTCGACTTATCCTATTTATTAGTCGACCATAGACTACTAGTCGACTAACCCTTCTCACCTTAGTCGACTCCTGAAACAAACTTAACTCTCTGTATCCCAGTTCTAGTCGACTTAGCTTGACTATTAGTCGACTTGCGTGTCTGTTAGTCGACTACCCTTTTTACCTAGTCGACTAACTTTCCCTGAAACAGAATATCAACTCTCTGGAACCCAGTTTTAGTCGACTAATCCAGACTGTTAGTCGACTTAAGACCCCTACCAGTCGACTACACCTTCCACCTAGTCGACTAATTTAAGCTGTTTATTATAGTTGATTTCTTTTCTAAATTTGGATCTTACCCTGATACATGTGTATTATATTATGCTTGTTCATGCTTCATAACTGATACTACTTGACCTATTACTGGATGGATGTTATCTCTTGTAACTTCATGACTTGTTATTACATATTCTCGTTTCATGACATGTTAAATAGTGAATATCACCACTTATCATGCCATCTTTTGAACCAAGCATGATGCATTCAACTTTTGTATAAAATGAACCAACTTACATTGGGTCAGGGGAAACATGCGGATATCGATATGTGTTCGTGTTTACAGTGGCATTAGGAAGATTGTACAATTATATTCCGGTCTAACCTGAGGGCCTCCAGGAGACCGAGGGGAGTGCTTGCTCCCTCTTCCTGAGTACTATCATGATAAGGGCATACATAAGTCCCTCCTGAATAGCCTAGCGGCTGGCTTCCGTCAACAAGCAACGGAACAATCCTGGACCGTTATCCCGGGCATGTACGGGGTCCACTGTAAACATAGTTCGTTGATACACCCGCTGTTTCCAATAACAACCTTGTGATTACTAGGATATGGATCTATGTGCGCTGGGACGCTGGGTCACATAGCTAGATATCACAGTAAGACAAGTAATAATAATAATAGTAGGCTTTAACTATGCATCCATTCCTTTCTGACTTAGTTCTTTACGCTTTCTTTACTTGTTGATTTATATTCATTATGCTGTCCCATCCGTATTATTCATATCTCTTAGCCACTTGGCTATAACCTGTTCATTTTCGGGAGGTCCTGACTCCCTTGGATTTGCATGTTCAGGTTCCGAGGCTTGGATCGAAGTGGAGCCATCCACGGACGATCGAGCTTTCTTTAGTGAGCAGGCAGATTAGCTCCAGTCCCTGTGCCGGATCTCTCCTTTTGACTCACGGGATCTTCATCCTACTCGTGAGCTTTTTTGTGTTTATATGGTATCTTTTGCTTTTGGACTTGGTGGTGATAAAAGATACATGGAATGTGTAATATTTTATCATATCTTGTGATGACTTGTACTTGTACTTTTATGTTGGCATATGTATGATTACCACGCTGTGTCGTGTACTCTGATCTGTGTTATACTTTTATGCTTAGCGTATGTACGTGGGGGCAATTTCTGACCTATGTATATACGTCGCAGTGACGTCCCCGTATTCGTGGAATCGGGGCGTTACAATAGATCTAAACCCTTGATTGATAACATGAGTTCTACACGTGTAGATGAGGCTTGATCAATTATTTATTGGGTCCAACAACATAGGCTTATAGATGAGAGATGGGTGTATAAATCTAATTAGACTTGTGCAGGCTCAAATTAATTTAGACTCTAATCCAAATAAGTCTTGCACCTCGACCTCACTGCCCTCACTCCCCAAGTCAGCCTGAAGTCTGCAATTTGATTCCCTTCACGATAACTATGGGAAAAATTTTCTTTGACTTTTCCCTTTCCCAACCAATCCCATATATCATCTACTAGCCTCTAGGCTTATATATTAGGTGCTTTTCTCCTCTTCACCCAGCTTAGGGGTGTCAAGTGGGCCGGGCTGGCCTGGCAATCCGCACGGGCATGGCCCGGCCCAGGTGGTACTCGAGCCTGACTCGGCCCGGTCCGGCTCCACCCTGGGCCGGACTCGGGTCTCGTTATGGAGGCCGTGGGCCCAGGCGGGCTGTGCCACGCCCGAGCACAGGCTTTGGCCCTGCCCATCCGGGCTAGCACGACCCAACCTTTCCCCCTTCGGGCAGGCGCCGCCCCCTCACCCCTCCACAGGGGGCGGTTCCGCCGCCGCCGCCGCCACCAGCTGCTACCCCCTCCTCCCAAAATTTTTTCGAAAATTTGTAAATGGCCAGGTTCGATCCTTGGACCTCTGCCTCACTACACAAACTTGATGACCAACTAACCCCCCTGATAAGTGTGAAACATTTAAAGAAAAATTATACTTAGAATAAATAAAAAAATTATTATTATTTTTTGAAAATAACAGGCCTGACCTGGCATGGCCCGGATTTGGGTCACCCAAGCCGCGGGCCAGACCCAAGTCGCCCAAAGGGCGTCCGGACCCGGGCCGGGCCGGCCCCTTTTGGGTAGACGGCGTAGGCTTGGCTCGGCCCGCTCTTTGGCCTACAATGCCTAGGCCCGGCCCGACCCGCTCAGTTGACATCCCTAACCCAGCTTAGCACTATGAGGGAATCTCCTTTAACCTACAATCTCCTCACCCTTGCTATCTTCACAGCAAAGAAAACCTTGGTCCAGAACCCCACCAGCTCAGCCATCGGAACCAAAGCTATTCCTACATACGTACTATCCGCTCTCACCACCCTCCCCACCCAGTTCCTCAGCACCAAACCCACCCATGTCTTCTCCTCTGCGGAACCATCAAAGTTCAACTTGAGTTGGTCCAATGATGGGGTAATCCAATATAGCATGATGTGTATGAGTCTAGGGAGTGAAAGCCATACCTTAGTTTGTTGGCAATCCCAACTCATCACAATGTATCATTGCCCACTTATCTCATGCTTGGGCCAGTGCTCTACACGCCATCACCATCGGAGTCTTGTCAAGTGATTGAGATAAAACCTGCACACAAGAATACAGAATTTTAGAACTTAAGAATAAAGAGTGCAAGCTCTTAATACTACCGTTATAGTAAGTGGCTATGCGGGTCGTGATCCACAAGAAGGGACTAGCGATGGAAGCTTTTTTAGTAAGCTCTCTTTTAGGTTATAAAGAATGGTTAAAGTTCTTCTTTTAGTTCTTTAAAGAAAAAGAGAAAAATAGAGTTAAAGTTAAGCTAGGAAGAGTGGTAGATTGAGAAGGTGGAGAAAATAGAAAATAGATATTTACAAAGAAATTGAAAAGAGTAATACAAGAGTTGGGAGATTGTGGTGCTGGTGATCTAAACTAAAATTAAAAGAAAAGAAAGTTAAAACCTAAAAAACTTACTTACCTCTTCGGCGCCTGCTTACCTTTGACCCGTATCGACGATGTACCTTTGTTTGAAGGCGAGCAAAATATGACAAATAGGATCTTTCCTATTCCCGATTTAAACTATGAAATGAAGGGGCAAGTTACACTACCATAGAAATGGATATCCATCACCATACGCCATCAATGACACTTGCAAGAATAAGGCAACTTAGGGGCTATCGGTTTCATTTGGATTCACAAATACAGAAGAGGAAAGCAAACAAAAGACAAGAATAGAAATAAAAAAAACTTCGATTCGATTCAAATAACAATGAAAGAAAAGATTACTTATACCGGTGTCACCCTTAGTACAAGTTTGTTCTCATTTCTCCATGAAAGTCTCCTCTCCTCTCAGTTAGATAAAAAAATAAAAATTACATAAAAGAAAACTAAAAACCTAAGTTACAAACTAAAGAATAGCCTAAATTCTACTCTCTGCTTGGTCGTTCGCTTTGCCATTGAGATTGCAGGTATTTATAGGAGAAATGCAGAGGGTAGAGGAGTACAAAGATAGGGGGAGATGACTATTTCTGAATTTGAATCCTCCTTATCTCCAAACTTGATTTGATGTGGATATTCAGTTTTGATCTGTAATTTGTTGGCGTGTTGATTGCTGAATATAACATATCAAATGATAGAATTAGAAATAGTGATCAACTTAAGAGTTGTAGCCCTTTGAGTCTTCTTTCTGGATCATTTTGAATCATCAAATTTGAGATTCGGTAGCGAAAGTTATGATTCACTACTAAATATATCCAGTCAGAATCTGAGTCAAAATTGCTTCATCTCATCCGTTGATCTTCTCTATATCCATTTATTCCTTTAGATTTGGACTCTGTATATGACGTTATCCTCGGTTGATCTTTACCTTTAACCACTTGATTCACCAAAAACTGAATTTAACCAACTGGATTTGGGATCATCCTCTTCTAACCAAATAGATCTAGTTAAATCTGAATTTAATTGATATTTATTTGATTTTATCCTCTTTCTCCCCATGATTATCTTTTACAAAATAGATATTTAAAATAAGGAATTTAGCAGATTTATTACATGATAAATGTGAAAATGTAATAAAGAACAATGCAATAAATGTGTGCAATCACACCCCCACACCTATCTTTTGATCGTCCTTGAGCAAAACAATAAAACTAAACCAAAGATTATTAGACCACTTTCGTGGGTCACGCGATTGCACTGAGCATGTGCAACAAGCTGTTAAACCTCTAGGTTTTCCTTAGAGGATGAGTTTTGTCTCGTGAGGATTTTTAGTGGATTGCACCCACAAAATCCATAAAAAAAGAGAAAAATGTTAGTATTTTGAAAACACATTTTGAAAGAAAAATATTTGAAATATTATTGTAAGATTTAAGTAATCTATAAGTTATAGGAAAACCAAATTTTCATTCCTAAACTTAGTCTCTATTCAAAAATTTGTTATCAATCAAAGTGAGGAGTCAAATTGTACTTCTTATCTAGTCTATTATTTTATCCTAAGTCATATGCACCTTCGTGACCGTGAAATTTTGACTAAGGGTTCTTTAACTCTAACTCTTATGCCTTATTTATTTATTTATATCTATATTTTTATTTTATTTTTGGTGGTATTATTCTTTAGTTTTATTAGGCTTTCTAATCTGCCAATGTAATGAGCCTTTAATCGGTAACTCCCAAAGCAAATGATCTTAGGGCACTGGGTGAGAAAACACCCCAAGATTTAAGGACTCGAGCAAATAAGGCCACAAAATTAAGGATTTTATTATATGAACCGCCTTTAGGCGTGAATACTTATGCTTTATTAGACACAAGTACCCAGCTTAATCAGAGGATTTTTATAGATATATATTTCTTTTTTTTAAAACTTAGCTAATCATCTTTTGCATAAATACCAAGGCTTGCTTAGGCCAAAGCACCTAGCTAATCAATAATTAGATTTGTTTATTTTACATAAATATACATATATAATTTTTTTATAAGGCATACGAATTTTTGTTTTTAAATCCTAAGTGTGTAAGTGTATAAAGTGCGCATATTTCATCAAGGTAAAGATCAAGACTAAATTACTTTGACAAATTATCTTCCTAACCCTAAAGATCAAACAAATAATCTTATTTTGACTAAGTATAAGAATCCTAATTATGATTCTCCTATTCCTTAAAATTGACATAATTTCTTACAAAAAATATGTCAAAATATTGTTTCTATTTTTAAAAAGTTTTTTTTTAAAAGTAAAGAAAATGTTAAAAAAAAATATTTTATTTTTAAAAAAAGGAAAACCTAAGTTATGTTAGAACCCTTCTCCACACCTATCTCATGCATTGTCCTCAATGTATGAATTAATGCATAGATGCATGAAAAAGAAGAAAAAGAAGAAAAATATTACCTTAAGGTGGTAGTTCCGGTGGTGGTCTGATTGGGTCAAGCATTGTTACCCAATCAAGATAATATGGTGGTTCACGGAATCCACCTTTATTGACCTCTTTTCTATTTACATATTTACAATCCCCAATATGAATAGAATCATGAAAGATCATATCGTAAAACTTACTCCCTTTGCATGACCAGTCCTGGAAATCATCACGGAGTCATCATGGTGTATACCTATGTCCAACAAAAGAATGTGATTTGGTGGAATGGTTGACTTGGACTCAAGAATGATAGGTATAGGAACCAATACTAACTCAGAAAAATCAACTTTGGGTTCGAGAGTTAGTTTTGGCTCAAGTGTTGAGATCATGTCCAAGAATTGATATTCACATTCTTTTTCCATCAATGGAATGTGACTATCCAAAATTGGTGATTCAATTTCTAAATCTATGGGTACGAGAATAAATGTTGGCTCAAAAATTGGTCCAAATTGGGTAAGAATACCGGAGTCAACATAGATTCGAAAATGGAAACTGAATCACAAAGTTGGGGATCGGGTTCACATTCATGATCAAGTTCAATCTCATTAAAATGTAAACTTGCCAATTCATCAATGGGTTGATATTGGTCAAGTTCAAGGCTTTGTGGTAAAACTGAATCTTGGTTAAAGTCTTCAAGATACATGATTCTTGATTTTCATCAATATGATTAGAAGTGTTGGGAATAGTCAAAGATTGAATAGGAAGAGTTTCCTTATTCCTACGCATGTTCTCCAATCTACTAATTCTTACTTCTATCATATCGAGTGGATCATTTTGGCATTGAATCATGGTTTCCATACTCTTTTCTAAGTTGGCATGTTCTTCTTAAAAATAGAGTAAGGATCTGTGATTTGAAAATTTTGACGAGATTTTGAGTCTTCTATAATTTAAATTCCTCGCTCAAGCTCATCTAAGGTTTCCATCCTCTTCTCCCAGTCAATTGATTCTTCTAATGGTTGTTCGGGAGAAGGAGTATATGAAGCTGGATGTTGGTAGGTTAGTTGACAATATGACTCGGGAGAGTTGTATCCCCATTGACTCTGTGAAGAGTAGTGATGATTATTCCAGTCTTGTTCATAGTATTGGGACTGGGGCATGTAATGATTCAAATAAGACCAATCTGGCACACTCGGTTTGTTAAAGTTATGATATATCGGGTTGGTAATATCTGAAAAAGAGGTCGGGGTGTAATATTGATTACCATTAAAATTGAAAAAATTATTGTTATAAGTCATATCACACAGGAAATGCCAAATACAAATAAAGAAAAACAAATAAATAAGCAAACAAATAAAAAGAAAGAAAAAAAATCTAAACTAAGTTAGGGTAAACCTTTAACCTAGACGACTCCTAACTGGTTAGACTGTCTACGGGAGGTATAATGCAGACTCTGACCACAAGCTAATCAGCCAGGTCAGGGCAAGATTGGTGGGAGGTATCCGCGCAGAAGCGACGAGCCTAATTAAGCCAAACCACCAGCCTTCGGGATTTCGCCCCTCAATCCCTTTCCTTAGACACTGATTTGGCAGGAGTCAAATTCTAACACCTTCCCCCTTAGGATAATCTCCTAATTGAGTCTGAGATGTCCCTAGGGCCAACATCTACTCAGTTTTAGTTAGGCTTGGGTTAGTGAGTGAGGAGATTGTTTGTGGGTTAAGAGAGGGTAATGACTTCCCCACCTTATCTTGTTTATAAGACAAGCCCTTAAATCAATTTAGTGCAGTGTACAAGTATATAAGAAAAAGTAACACTCAAGCAATATTTCATACAAGAATGAACCTTATACTAAATGCTAAGCACACATACCTTAGCTCCAGCACTCTTCAACAGTAATGTAATGTCAACGAATTAGACACGTGTCTAAATGCAGGTCTAAACTGTTTGTAGCATTTAACAAACATTATTTTACTGTTGAGGTTAGAAAGTAAGTACAGTGAGACAAACAAGGAAAATAGCTACAGATTTTTAGCTTTGCAATTCAACCAACCTGCAAAAAATACATATTAGTAGTTCATTCAGATTGCCACTGGAATATAGCAAATCTAAGGGCTTCTGGGCTCTGCTTTCTGAGCAGAGTCCAGGGCCACTTATATGTACACTGCAGCGAAAAATTTCTTGTTGTTAAATCTATACACCAAGAATAAAGAAGAAAGTTAACCAAAAATATAAATCTAAAGATAGAATAAATTACCGTCCCTCCCTGACAACGACGCCAAAATTTGATTGAGATAAAACCTACACACAAGAATATAGAATTTCAGAACTTAAGAATAAGGAGTGCAAGCTCTCAATACTACCGCTATAGAAAGTGGCTATGCGGGTCATGATCCACAAGGAGGGACTAGCGATAGAAGCTTTTTTAGTAAGCTCTCTTTTAGGTTACAAAGAATGGTTAAAGTTCTTCTTTTAGTTCTTTAAAGAAAAAGAGAAAAATAGAGTTAGAGTTAAAGTTAGAAAGAAAGTGGTAAATTGAGAAGGTGGAGAAAATAGAAAATAGATATTTACAAAGAAATTGAAAAGAGTAATAAAAGAGTTAGCTGATTGTGGTGTTGGTGATCTAAACTAAAATTAAAAGAAAAGAAAGTTAAAACCTAAAAAACTTACTTACCTCTTCGGCGTCTGCTTACCTTTCACCCGTATCGATGATGTACCTTTGTTTGAAGGCGAGCGAAGTATGACAAATAGGATCTTCCTCATTCCCGATTTATACTATGAAATGAAGGGGCAAGCTACACTACCATAGAAATGGATATCCATCACCAAAAGCCATCAACGACACTTGCAAGTGCAAGGCAACTTCGGGGCTATCGGTTTCATTTGGATCCACAAACACAGAAGAGGAAAGCAAACAAAAGACAAGAATAGAAATAAAAAGAAACTTCGATTCAATTCAAATAACAATGAAAGAAAAGATTACTTACACCGGTGTCACCCTCAGTACAAGCTTGTTCTCATTCCTCCATGAAAGTCTCCTCTCTTCTCAGTTAGATAAAAAAATAAAAATTACATAAAAGAAAACTATAAACCTAAGTTACAAACTAAAGAATAGCCTAAATTCTACTCTCTGCTTGGTCGTTCTCTTTACCTTTGAGATTGTAAGTATTTATAGGAGAAATGCAGAGGGTAGAGGAGTACAAAGATAGAGAGAGATGACTATTTCTGAATTTGAATCCTCCTTATCTCCAAACTTGATTTGATGTGGATATTCAGTTCTGATCTGCAAGTTGTTGGCGTGTTGGTTACTGAATATAACATATCATATGACAGAATTAGAAATAGTGATTAACTTAAGAGTTGTAGCCCTTTGAGTCTATTTTCTGGATCATTTTGAATCATTAAATTTGAGATTCGGTACCGAAAGTTATGATTCACATATTAAAATGTATCCAGTCAGAATCTGAGTCAAAATTGCTTCATGTCATCCATTGATCTTCTCTCATCCATTTATTCCTTTAGATTTGGACTCTGTTATTTGACGTTATCCTCGGTTGATCTTTACCTTTAACCACTTGATTCACCAAAAACTAAATTTAACCAACTGGATTTGGGATCATCCTCCTCTAACCAAATAGATCTAGTTAAATCTGAATTTAACTAATATTTATGTGATTTTATTCTCTTTCTCCCCATGATTATCTTCTGAAAAATAAATATTTAAGATAAGAAATTTAGCAGATTTATTACATGATAAATGTGAAAATGTAATAAAGAACAATACAATAAATGTGTGCAATCATCAAGCTGTTGGAATACGACCTTATTATGTACCTTCCATGCCTCCCCCAACCTAGGCGCCATCACTGATTGTGCAAACTGCCTCTCCCTCTTCCTTGAGTTCGCCCTAGCTATGAAAGCAAACGCCTCACTCAAGCTGCTTACATCATGGAGCCCCAGCTAACACCCCTGATGAATTCCCAAATAGTTGACGACACCGACAGCTCCAAAGAAGGGGCTCCAGGTCCTCAACTTGCCCCCTACATCTAGAACAAGAGGGTCTTGGGACATTCTCCTTCCCAGACATCTCAAGGCAGGGAATAGCCCCAAGTGCCACTTGCCAAATGAAAACCTGGACTCGAGGGCTCATCACCCTCTTCCAACTACACCCCACATGCTCCTCACTTCTGAGATCAGTAAGGATGAGGTTCTTTGTATATCTCACTCACCAACACTCTATTCGCCACCATGAGTCCCCAACCTTTGACATTCAATGCCTCCTCCTTGGTCGCGGTAGCACTAAGACTTGACCCCCTAGCTCTGTCCCCAATAGCTGCACAAGCTCCTCTCCTTTCCATTTACCCTCCTCACCCGGCAACTCGTCCACCATGGACTCCTTCGACAACATCTCCATATTAATAGTTGTCGGCCACAACACTAGCTTACACCTCCCGACCCAAAGGTCATTTAGTAAGCTAGTGCTCCAGACATCCCTGGTACACTCCTGATCCCATCCTCGACCAGCGGCAATATTCACCTTAGAACCTACCAAATAGGTGATGCCACCCTCGTTCGTCTCCCCTGATACTTGGCTTTTAAGACCGTGGCTTTTAAGACCGTAGCTTTCAAGACCGTGGCTTACATCGAGTCAGGTTCGAGTAACATGACCGTGGCTTTCAAGACCGTGGCTTACATCGAGTCAGGTTCGAGTAACATGACCCGCCTGCTTGGCTAGCAAGGGCCTTCCTCCACAACCTTAAATTTTTAAGGCACCCCTATTCATGGGCTAACACACATGGGCTCAGCTAACTATATGAAGCTTCTTCGTCCCCCATAAGAAACCCCCAACAGAGCTTCTCTATTTTGTCCAGAGTCCCCATGGGTACCCCGCAATGCGAAAGGAGATGGATAGCTTGGGTGGAGATATTGACTCCAAGAATTTCTCAAATTATCCAACCCTCAATATCTTCCCCGCTATCAACACCCCAAGATAAGTTCAGACTTCGTTGTTCACTAGATTCCCCTGTTCACTACAATGCCTAGCACATTAGCCATTCTCCATACATGTTTATGATGCAATTTAGAGGCGAACTCGACCGATGACTTTTAAATTCACTCACTGGCTTAAGATCTCACAATAACCCTCCGCTGCCTTCCTTATAGTTGCGCAAACCTAAATTGCCCCTTTGAAGACAAAATACAATCATCTGCAAATAATAGGTGATTCAAAGCTAGGCTTCCTTCATTGATTCTATAGCCCCTTATAGCACCACTTATCATCTGCTTCCTCAAGAGCACCGACAACAACTCCAAACATAGTATAAAAAGGTAAGGAGACATTGCCTCAACCCTATTGTAAACGTGAACCAGCCAATCGGTGAACTATTCACTATGACAGTGAAGGGAGTGTCTGATATACACTCACGCACCCACCCCTGCCACCAGTCTAAGAAGCCCATCTTCGAGAGAAATTTGTCAATAAAATCCCATCACATCTGGTCATATGCCCTCTCCATGTCTAACTTGACCATGAACAAAGTTTCTTTCGCCTCGGCTACCTCTATAGAGTGCACAATCTCTTGCGCATTAGAATGTTGTCCGCAAACCTCCCAGGCACAAATGTCTCTTGCTCTACTACCACCATATCAGTAATGGATTGATTTTAATCTACGCATCAAGATGCGGATTACAATTTTGTAAATTGTTCCACACAAGCTAATTGGCCTGAAGTGGTTCGGCTTTGTGGGTTTTGCTATCTTCGGATTAACACCATAAATGTCTTCTTCCAAGATACTCGCGTTCGCATTTTTCCAGAGGTAAAGAAGTGTTTTATAGCTTTAGTTAACTCCTCCCACACCATCAGCTAAAAGAATTGATGAAATGAACCTGGAATCCCATCAGGCCCCAACGCCTTGTTCCCTGGCAATAATTTCACTGCCTCCTAAATTTCCTTATTCGAGACGTCCGTTGCTAACTCCTCTGCTTACTCCGATGATAACTTCCTCTCTGGCACCACTCCATCCACATCTCCTAACTCAGGCCCCCACCGCTTCACAAAATAGTTACGAATTTCCTCTCGAATCACCTGTGTCTCAGTCATCTCCCCCTCGTCCTCCCAACAAGCTTAAAATGCAATTTTGCCGTCCCCTTTTGAGGATAGATTGATGGAAGAATTTAGAGTTGGAACCACCCCCTGTCACATGCTATATTCACGCCTTCTGCCTCCACAGTGTCTCAAGCCGCCTCAACATGGCGTGGTATTCATTGAGGCATTTCCTCAAGCACCTTAGATCCTCTGTCAATAACCCTCTGTCTCCCTCAAGTGTAGAGCCTTAATACTTCCCTCGAATTCCTCTATCCTTCGAAAGATATTACCTACCTCCTCTTTATTCCATCTCTTCAATGCCCTCCTCGTCGAATGCAACATCGACTCAACCCTCACTGACGTCCTCCATTACCTCTGAATCTCCAAGCTCCCCTCACCACATCCTACATATTGCATACTCGCACCAAAACTCCTTAAACCTAAAGGGTCGTGTGCCTTGCGATTCCTCCTTATCCATATAAAGCAGCAATCGTGCATGGTCTGCGCTATTCAGGGGAGGTGAATGATGCGTGCTTCAGGGAAGTGAAATAGTCCAGTGCCCTGTCCAAATACGCGTCCCACCCGACTAATTGTTGCACCAAGAGTTTTTTTCACCCTCAAAGCCTAGATCAGCAAGGCCCCCATCCACAATAAACTGCTAGAACTCCCTCACCTCCTGATCCTTCTTGAACTCTGCCACCTAATCTTCTTTGAACCCTCGATAATATTGTTGAAGTCGCCCACAGACAAAGAAGGTATACCGAGCTCAGTGGCATCTAGTGCCACCCTCCATTGTAGTTTTCTCCCCGCTACGCTTGTCTTCGCGTACATCCCTCCAAGATCCACAATTCCTTCTTGTCGGAGTCACTGTCAACACTCCAAAAAGACAAACTTTAAGGCAGCTCTGCAACCGGTCCGAACGATGTCTAACTTGTCGACACTTCTAAAAGATGAGTCACAGACAGGCTGAAGACCTATCCATCCCTGATGAACAAAGCAATAACTTGGACTCTACTGATCCAGTAAAGCAGATAGTAAACCAAGTACTACCTTCTGAAGAAGCTTAAAAGGCTAAATGGGCTCAACATTTAGCTTCACTTAAGCCCAAATGGACTAGCTTCGCTTGAGAAGCTAACTCAAGCTCTATCAAGGGCCAACTTTTAGCTTCGTTGCAAGCTTATTTCTAGCATCGCACGAAGCTTCTTTTAGCTCCGTTGTGGGCTCATCTTTTAGCTTCACATGAAACTCCTTTTTAGCTCTGCAAAGAGCTTCGCATCTAGCTTCGCATGAAGCGTCTTTTAGCTTCGCTGAAAGCCCAATCTCAGCTTTGCATAGTTCCGTTGTGGGCTCATTTTCAGCTTCGTCTGAAGCTTAGTTCCGTTGAGAGCTCTTTTGATCATTTTTGACTATTTTAAATCTCAGCACGAGATTAATGTGTGTAAGATCCCTAGTTAGAAATACTGTATTTTTATTTTTACTAAAGTATTTATTTTGATTTACTGATTAATTTTTTTAATCAACTTAATTTATTATTTTCATTCTTATGAATATTATTATTATTAAATATGGAAATTATTTATTTTGAGATAGTAAATGGTTGTTTGGCATTTTATATTTACCTTTATGACTTGTTAGCATTTTAATTACTAACTAGTAATTTTTTTGCCATTACTATGGTTATTATTATTTATTAAATTATTGTTGTACTTCATAATTTTATTTTGTTACATGTATAAGTCATAATTATTATTAGTAATAATTACTAGTTCTATTATTTCTAAATTGTTATTCTTATGATCGATATTATTTAATATTGCTACTATGCTTCTAAATTATTATTATACAAATTAGTATTTATTAGTGGTAATTATTATTATTATTGTTGTTGTTGTTATTAGTGTTATTATTTAATATTATTAATTGTTTTATCATTACTAGTAACATTATTTCTTATTCCCTTGTATCCTTGTTCCTACCCATTACCATAGACCCAATACCCAATATCCATTTACCTATTTGGATCCAACCCCAAACCCGCTACCCGTTAACCCACAACCCACCATATATATAATCTATCATCTAATCCTAACCTAACCCTAATCTCTTCCTTCACCAAATCTAGCTGCCGCACCTTCACCCAGATCCACGCACAGCGCACACCCCGCTGGATCCCCCACCGCCACAACGCCCCTAGCAGCAACGACAGTATCTCCAGCTCCTCCCTCCCAGCAGCGGAGCTCCAACAGCCACATTTGTAGCCTCCTCCAAGCCCCAGCAGCCGGCTGAAAATCCCCCCAACAACTCAGCCCCGAGCCCCCTTGCTGCGTCTCCCTTCGACAGCAGATCCAAGCCAACAGCACGGAGCAGCAGCGCCCCCTTCCCCTTCGGCAGCGCAGCAGCGCCACAGCCGCAGGACCCCAGGCTCCTTCCTTCCCATCCATCTCCTCCCAACGTCAGGCCATGGCAACCACGAGCACGCGCAGCAACACCGCTCCAGCCCAGGCCACCCCCTTGCAGATCTGCGGCAGCCGAACACCACCACATCTCCTCCACCCGCGAAACTTCGACAGCACGACGTGCAAGCAACACCCCCTGTGGCCGATCCAGCCACGACAGCGGCAGTTCAGACCCTTGGCCGAGCCTCCATGCTCATCCTACGCCTGCGTGAGTTTCTTTTTCTTCCCCTTTCTTTTTTCATGTGATGAGTTTTTATTTTTAATTATTTACATATGTATGGGATTATTATGAGTGTGTTAAATTTTGTATGTGTTGTGAATGTGTTTGAATATACATAGGTGTTATATAATTGCATGTGGGTAATTCTTGTGTGTGGGAGACATCTTACTCCGAGCCGTTTTCTGGCTCTCCGTGGATCACCGTAGGCGAGTACGAATGTACCCACGCCCTTCATGGCGAGATGCTCTATCCAACGACACCCTCCGCGGCCCCGGACGCCTCCGTTAGAGCCTCCGTCGGTGCGCCGCAAATCGGCTCGAGGTTAGTGTTATATTCATTTGTGTAGGGGCATTTGTGTAATAATGTTGAAGTTATTAATTGTGTAAGGGTATAATTGTAAATATTGTGAAAGTTCATGTAGGCTGTTTAAAATCATTAAAAGACAAGTCATCAAAAAGCAGAACTCCAGACGCAGTCTGATCTCAGCACCACTGCGGCACCAAAGCGCGAGGGTCGAAACCAAGGCGCGAGGGTCGAAACCCGCGTCTCAGCCCCACTACGGCACCAAGGCGCGAGGGTCGAAACCCGCGTCTCAGCCCCACTGCAGCACCAAGGCGCGAGGGTCGAAACCCGCGTCTCAGCACCACTGCGGCACCAAGGCGTGAGGGTCAAAACCCGTGTCTCTACAACATCAAGGCACGAGGGTCGAAACCCGCGTCTCAGCACCACTGCGGCACCAAGGCGTGAGGATCGAAACCCGTGTCTCTACAACATCAAGGCACGAGGGTCGAATCCCGCGTCTCTATAAGGTGCGAGGGTCGAAACCCGCGTCTCTACGTCACTGTAGCACCAAGATGCGAGGGTCGAAACCCGCTGATTAGTCTACAATTCTGCATTATTATGTCGCATTTCCCACCGATTTATGAATAAACTGTCGGTCTAATTCGTGTTTTGGTCTCTATTGCAGGTACAACCAAAGTTCAAGGGCAAAGATGTAATAAGAGCTTAATTATACCCATTTATGGGTAATTAAATCCGCATTACTTGGAGGCCAAGCAAGGGATCATCTAGAAGATACATTGAACCTAGCCTCTCGCGCACATCAGACGGATCTGCGGACGAAATTACCCGAAACGGTATATACCAAGAAGCGTCTCGAAGCCAGACGGAGCCACGGACCAAAACCAGGGACCAGAGTCCCTGGTATTGCCGCGGATCCGGGGAAAACCTCGAGATCCGCGGCAATCCTGTGGAGCCACGCGTCGATTTTCGACGCGTGGCCCCGTCTCGTCTTCTGGATCCTTCTGAGCCCTATAAATAGCCCTGCAGAGAGCCAGAGCGAAAGCAGATTTCGTTTTTAGGAGTAGGTGCAGATTTTAGGAGTAGTGTAGGTGAGTGTTCTTCATTTCTTGTATTTTCTTTTCTTTTTAGATCATTGTAGTAGGGCTGAGTGATTCATAGAGAGAGAGATTGAGAGGGATTGATGTAATAAAGAGTGACACTCTATGTAAAGGTGCCTCCTTTCTCCTCCATTGTAATCTCCTTCACCTTCTAACATGATTTCTTGCTAGTTTTCTTCTCATGGCAATCTAACTACTAACCACTAACTATCTAACCACTTACTTGATAATCCACATGAATCGGGTTGCCTCTACAAGGCCTTGTTCTTGCAAGAGCCATTGATGGCCAAAGATGATGGGTTCTAACATCTAACTTGCTAACTTGCTAACTTGCTAACCAAGCTAACTCTCTTTTATTTCATGCTCTTTTATTTCATGCTAGTAGTGTAATGAGTGATGCTTGTATTAGCTTGTTCTTGATGCAATGTTTTGATTTTTATGAACCATCCATGAGCCATGCTTTGTATCATCTCTTTGAAGCCAATGATTGTGATGGCCGAGGATCAAAATGTGAGGCAACTATCTCGAAGAGGTTAGTATGGTTAGTGGAGCACTTAGTAGTTAGTAGCCATGAGTTTTCTTTTCTTTTGTTTTAAGAAACAATTTTCAAGCTTCTTTTACTATTTGTCTATCGATGTTTTCACCATCCTCTTAGTTTACCTTTGTTTCATCTTCTTGGTTTTTATATCGACGTTTTCATCGATCTCCTCACCTACCACATTCTGGATTTCCTTTTCTTTTCTTTTCACTTCTTTTTCATTATTTCAACAAAGAAGAAGTGTTAACAACTGACGTGAATAGAGACTGTCAATGCTTCTATCGCCTCCCTTCCCTGTGGATTCGACCCGTTAAGCCAATGCTATAACGGAAGTATTGAGGGTACACTAAGAACATTCGAGCTTTTCATATTGATTTCATAAAAACACATTTTGAGTGCTAGTTTCCACCCCGATCAAATTTTGGCGCCGTTGCCGGGGAAGGGAATGGTTTTGTTTTCATGTTTTTGTTAACATTGTCTTCTCTGTTTTGGTGTGCAGGGCAATCTTTACAGGTGCTTAACATTGCAGAATAGACCCTAGCTTTTCATCCCCCTGCTCTTGAAAGCAGGGCCCCAGATTCAAAAGAAAAGCCGCGGAACCGCGACTTTTGCCGCGAAACCGTGGCAATTTTGTGAACGTTGTAATTGTTGTTGTTCTGGGATGTGTGAATTGTAATAGCTAGTTGATTTGTGCTGCTATATTTCTTGCTGTGATTGCCTACACACCATAAAATAAAAGAACTAAAATACGGTATTTTGACACTTTTAAAACGGTTTAGACATTTGCATTTAGGCACGTGTCAATTCAATTCCAATATACTGTATTTTGTTCTGTTGTTGTGATCTGGATGGAGATGTACATATGGCATTGCATATAGCATAGGACAAACACGTGGGTGATTTATCGCTTTGTGTTATATTCTTGTCTATATTGCACACTTGCACAAATTGAACTTAAGGGCAAAACCCATATAAGATAAGATGGGGATTTAATTACCCTTCCTTAGCCCAAAAATCATCTCCCCACTCACACAACCCAAGCCCTAATAAAATTTGAATAGACGTTGGCCCCTAGGGACATTTCATCTAGGTCTAGGTCACCCTCCTCTTGGCTTGGTTTTGATTTTTTGTTTTCTTTTTGTTTGTTGTTTGATTCTTTCTTTTTTGTGATTTTTTGTGTGAAATGGCATTCAACAAAAATAATTCTTTCAATCCGAACATGAATCCATATTTCACACCGACTCCAGTCTATTCGGATAATTCCAACCCGGTATTTTACAATATGCACCAACCACATACACCGGGTTGGCCTTATCCGAATCAATACAACCCATACCCACATTCTTATGATTATAATTTCTAAAATAATTTCAACTCGTCACAGAGTCAATGGGGATTCAAGTCCCCCGAGTCAAATTTTCAAACTCCTTGTCCACCATATTTACCTTGTCCACAATATTCATTCCCCGATTTCGCTTCTTATACTCCTTTTTCTACACCTCCCATTGAAGAAAAATCTGAGTTACAAAAGAGTTTAGAAGCCAATCTACAAAGGGTCGAGCAACAACTTCAAGAAACATTGGCCTCTCCAATTCTACAGTATTTTCAAGAGTCTTACTCAGTTCCACCTCTTCACAATGAACAACCATCTGCCTTGAAAATGAGTAAGGAACTTTTTTGTGAGTCCAAACAACAATCACAAAATCTGATGGACTCACAATTTCAACACCAATTCCAAAACAACACTGCATCTCTTCAACAAAACGATGAACCAATGACTTATAAAAAGATGCTTGAATTCATGACTCAGGCTCAAAATGCTCGTATCCGTGACATAGATATGATGATCCAAACTCTTCATTCTCATCCTATTTCTAATGTCACAAACCATTCTGTCCGAGCCAAAGAGTCATGTTGTTTTGGAAATCAAGATTCAATTCAGCACATCCACCTGAACTTGTCCACACCTCAAATCCCATTAACATTTTGGCAAGTTATCCTTTTCCTGAAATTGAACTTGAGCATGAATATGATCCTGAACTTCCACTTGATGATTCAATTCTACTTCCTGATTCAATTATGACTCCAGTATCTTCACCTGATTTCACTTCATTTCCCGAGTCAGTATTGGATCCAGTGCCTATCCATTGTGAAAGTGAATCACCAATCTCTTATGATGATCATATTGAACTTGACCAATTTCATACTTTTGAAAGTCCCATTGATAAATTGGCAAGTTCTCATTTTTGTGGAATTGAACTAAATGAGGAATGTGACTTTGATCCTCCAATTTGTGATCTTGTTCGAATTCCCGAATCACTATTGACTCCTGTTTTGTTACCCAATTTGAGCAACATTTTAGAGTCAGTTTTGATTCCCATACCTGTCATTCCTGAACTTGAATCACCACTAATAGAAAGTCACATTCCATCATGGGGAAATGAATGTGGACCTGAGCTTCATATTCTTGATTTGGACCCACTTCCTGAACCAATCTCGACTCTCGAACCTCTACTTGACTTAAGTCTTTTTCCTGAGTCGATATTAGTTCCTGTGCTTCCTGAGTCCAAATTAATCATTCCATTCTGGGACAAAGGCTTTGAAAAATTTGACTCTGAAATTATTTTGCAAATTTGAAAATTAGATGGGGTAAAATTTTAATAAAAATCACACATGCATACATCTTTTTAGTGGGTTGTATCATGGAGGTTTCTGGTGGGTTCCTCCGGACTCCACGCAAGAATGATTGGGCCGCCTTTCATGGACCAATCAGACCGCCACCGGAACCACCACCTTGAGGTAATTTTTTCCTTCCCTCTCTATTTGTTTCATGCATACATATATCACGATGCATTGAGGACAATGCATGAGATAGGAGTGGGGGAGGGTTTACTAACATAGAGTTTTTAGATTTTCTTTCTTTTACTCTTCTTTTAGAAATCTTCCCTTTTGTATAGGAATTTTCTTTCTTTAAAAACTTTTTGAAACAAGAGACAAAGTTTTGATCTATTTTTAAGAAAATTAAGATGATCTTAGAAATTAAGAAAGCCTTAATTATGACATCTTAAACCTAGTTGAAATAATGGATCTTGTTTAAAATTATAGGTTAAGTATAAAAGATTGGGGAGATAATTTTATCTTGAATTTTTTGCCTTAGATAGTATGCACTTCACACTTACACAATTTTTGGGATGGAAACAAAGACCTAAAATGCCATAAAGTAAAAAAAAAAATTTAAATAAATAAAACATCACTTATTAAGCTGGATAATTATGCCTCAAGAAGCATGATTATTCACGCCTAACGGTGGTAAAGGAAATAAATAATCCCCTTTAGTTTTGTGGCCTGTTTCACTCGAGTCCTTAAACCCGAGGGATGTTTTCTCATCTGGTGCCCTAGGACCTTCTGGTTTGGGAGTCATCGGTTATAGGCTCGCTACATGGGTGAACTAGAAAGCCTAAACTAAGGAAAGAAGAAAAATAAAAAAAAGAAATATAAATATATATAAATAAATGGCTTTATGGTTAGAGTTGAAATCCCAGAAATCTTCACTATCACAATGTGCATACTATCTAGTTTTATGAAAGATAAAGTATTCAATCCAATTTTGAATTCTTACCTTAATTGAAGACAAGATCCTGCATGGAGACTAAGTTTAAGAAAAAAATAATTATAGGTGGACTTATGACCTAAGATCACTTATATTTTTGCAAAAATAGTTTAAAAATATGTCTCTCTTTCAAAATGCGTTTTCAAATACTAATATTTGTCTTCTTTCTTTAAGGATTTTGTGGGTGCAATCCGCTGAAAACCCTCAGGAGATAACACTCCTTCTCTAGGGTAACCTAGAGGTTTAACGGCTTGTTGCATGTGCTCAGTGCAATCGTGTCACCTACGAAAGTGGTGTAATAACATTGGTAGTATAGTTTTTCTTTTCTTATTTTTGCTCGGGACGAGCAAAAGAATAAGTGTGGGGGTGTGATTAGTCTACAATTCTGCATTATTATGTCGCATTTTCCCACCGATTTATGAATAAACTGTCGGTCTAATTCGTGTTTTGGTCTCCATTGCAAGTACAACCAAAGTTCAAGGGCAAAGATGTAATAAGAGCTTAATTATACCCATTTATGGGTAATTAAATCCGCATTACTTGGAGGCCAAGCAAGGGATCATCTAGAAGATACATTGAACCTAGCCTCTCGCGCACATCAGACGGATCTGCGGACGAAATTACCCGAAACGGTATATACCAAGAAGCGTCTCGAAGCCAGACGGAGCCACGGACCAAAACCAGGGACCAGAGTCCCTGGTATTACCGCGGATCCGGGGAAAACCTTGAGATCCGTGGCAATCCTGTGGAGCCACGCGTCGATTTTCGACGCGTGGCCCCGTCTCGTCTTCTGGATCCTTCTGAGCCCTATAAATAGCCCTGTAGAGAGCCAGAGCGAAAGCAGATTTCGTTTTTAGGAGTAGGTGCAGATTTTAGGAGTAGTGTAGGTGAGTGTTCTTCATTTCTTGTATTTTCTTTTCTTTTTAGATCATTGTAGTAGGGCTGAGTGATTCATAGAGAGAGAGATTGAGAGGGATTGATGTAATAGAGAGTGACACTCTATGTAAAGGTGCCTCCTTTCTCCTCCATTGTAATCTCCTTCACCTTCTAACATGATTTCTTGCTAGTTTTTCTTCTCATGGCAATCTAACTACTAACCACTAACCATCTAACCACTTACTTGATAATCCACATGAATCGGGTTGCCTCTACAAGGTCTTGTTCTTGCAAGAGCCATTGATGGTCAAAGATGATGGGTTCTAACATCTAACTTGCTAACTTGCTAACCAAACTAACTCTCTTTTATTTCATGCTCTTTTATTTCATGCTAGTAGTGTAATGAGTGATGCTTGTATTAGCTTGTTCTTGATGCAATGTTTTGATTGTTATAAACCATCCATGAGCCATGCTTTGTATCGTCTCTTTGAAGCCAAGGATTGTGACGGCCGAGGATCAAAATGTGAGGCAACTATCTCGAAGAGGTTAGTATGGTTAGTGGAGCACTTAGTAGTTAGTAGCCATGAGTTTTCTTTTCTTTTGTTTAAGAAACAATTTTCAAGCTTCTTTTACTATTTGTCTATCGATGTTTTCACCATCCTCTTAGTTTACCTTTGTTCCATCTTCTTGGTTTTTATATCGACGTTTTCATCGCTCTCCTCACCTACCACATTCTGGATTTCCTTTTCTTTTCTTTTCACTTCTTTTTCATTATTTCAACAAAGAAGAAGTGTTAACAACTGACGTGAATAGAGACTGTCAATGCTTCTATCGCCTCCCTTCCCTGTGGATTCGACCCGTTAAGCCAATGCTATAACGGAAGTATCGAGGGTACACTAAGCACATTCGAGCTTTTCATATTGATTTCATAAAAACACATTTTGAGTGCTAGTTTTCACCCCGATCACCCGCGTCTCAGTTATAACTGCTCTTGTTGTGGGGTCAATCACGGCCCACATAACGAGGAAGTTAACCCCCATTATGGAGCGTTTTTAGGGGGCACGTTCATCTCTGGAACCTCTATAAATAACCCCTCTTGCTATTGAGAAGGGGTCGGTCGGTTGATTCAAAAAGACTCTTAAAAGAGGAACTTGGCTCGTGAGCTATACAAACTCCGAGACTTCCACAAAAAAAAGAAAGAGAGTCTAGCTCTTTAAACAACTTACTGCGTATAGGTTGAACTTGCTTATAATCTCTTGGAGATTCTTGGTCGACCGGAGCTGTGTCACTCCGTCTGCCACCCAAAGAGAAGATCCTCAAAAGTTCTTGACGATCACCCGGTCAACGAAAAATAAGATTTACTTTCCATTGCCACCTGAAGAACCCAGCATTAAACAAAGGGGAGATTCAAGTTTCAACATCTTCCCTCTCTTGTAATTAGAGTGTAAATCCATTGTAATCTTTCATTTGATTCAAGAAAATTTTACAAGGAACCCCATTCTCCTACAAAACAAGAGATGGCGACTCCGCTGGGGACTACTTTCGTTACTGACGAGCAAGTGGTGGCGCAAGGTGACGTCATCTACAAGGGGAAAACGGTTGAATCACTCGTCGTAGAATTTGACCAAGCAAAGTATGAAGAGTTCCTCTCTTCCGGCTCCAAGAGCCCAAAGGCCCGAGCCTACCGCAGGGTCTCTACGAGGATTTGCCCCGAAATCCACTCTGAGATTCTCTCAGACGCGGCTCCTGTGAAGGAGGTCGTGGCTAACGCATCAGGCGTAACGCCTGCACCAACGTCTCTCAGGAGACCCGCGTGGTCAACCTTTCCGATGTCCCGCCAGTCCATCCTCTTCCTCAGCATCTGGTCATCGGGGGCTCCCTTCAACCTCCATGACGCAACCGGAACGCTGAACGGCGGCAGAGGAGGCGTGCGCGTTAACTACAAGTTGGAACAACTGATTGTCCAACAGAGGCAGAACGCAAGGTTCAGACCAGCGTCCCTTCTGCACCACATCCGACACGTTAAGTCCGCGTTTGGCAGCCCAAACGTGAGGTTCACCAGGCTGGCTCTTCTGAAGCCCCATTCTCCAGACGCCAATGCGAAGCTCGCGCACCTTGTCAAGCACAAGAGGCACGCGCCTCTAGGCGCGGGGCCCAGCAACCCTGCATTCCTCAAGCGTCTCTGTTCAGACACGATAATCAGTAGCGTGAAAGCTGCGTCTCTTATCAGCAGAGACGCCATACTCGCGTTTCGAGGCCACGACGCAAGAACTGCATCTCAGAACCTTGCAGCTCAGCTGTGCAAAGCAAGGATGCCTCCCGCCCTCAGCATTGCGAGGCCAGTCCCTTTGATCCCCCTCCCACGGATCTAAGGGATTATTTGACAAGGAAGAGAAGTGCTAATCGAATCATTTCGTCATGTTGCTGCGAACGGCTCAGCACAATGCTCTCTGAATGCCGTTGCAGTCCAGGTGCAAACCAGCAGTCTCTAGCCAGACAGCTGACCCTGATTCCCCGATCAGCTAAAAGAAATCGTTCCCACAGGAGGAGGATTTTCTCTGATGCTGAATATCCTGAGCTCACTGCAAACATGACGAGCAGGAGTAGGGGAAAGCAACCTGTGGTCAGCTCTGATGATGAGTCTGACACAGAACCGGAAGGAGTGTACCGCCACACTCGCACCCGGACTGGAGCGATCCTCCCGATTAACTACAATGCCCTGGCTCGGGGCGTTGAGATAAATGACTCGCATTCCGCTATTGCAGAGTCACAGACTTCAAACTCTTCTATAGAGAAAGAGGCCTTTACATATATGACAAGCACTCCTGAGGAGACAGCTAGGCGCTTGGAGCAGCAAACCCAGGTCTAGAGGGAACAATTCGAGATGATTCGTGCTCAGCAAGAATCTATCGACTCCCTCAAGCAGATGCTCATACAGTTGCTTGAAGACAAGAGAAAATCAACCGACAAAGCCTCTTCTAAAAAGTCTAAAGGCAAACGATAAGAGGGAGAAAGCTCATCTTCTGTACACATTGAGGAGAAAGGGGCAACCTACTTCTGATTCGTATAAATCCTCG
The DNA here is from genome assembly GCA_038442645.1 of Agave tequilana. Taxonomy (NCBI): domain Eukaryota; kingdom Viridiplantae; phylum Streptophyta; class Magnoliopsida; order Asparagales; family Asparagaceae; genus Agave; species Agave tequilana. Next base: position 83,763 of record JAVJIF010010139.1, on the reverse strand, counting down.
TCGCAGGGAAAAGATGACCAAGACCAGGGAAGGGTTCATTCTAAAAGAATGAGTCAATTGGAGCAACGCCTTGAGTCCCTTACCCACCGGAAAGGCCTGCAAGAAGCAGGAGTGGTTCGGCCATATCCGACCGAGTGGGACCTTGTCCCATACCCTTCCAAGTTTAAGGCTCCGACCCTCCAAGCATTTGATGGGAAAGGGTCACCGAACCAACATATCTACTACTTCAAGTCTCAAACAGGGAATGTGGTAGATAACGATGCCATCCTGGCACGCTTGTTCATCGGTACCCTAAAAGGGCTTGCCTTTGAATGGTTCATGAAGCTCCCAGAGGGCTCCATTAAGAATTGGGGCGATTTAGAGAAGCTCTTCCTAACGCGCTTCTTTGAAGATGACTCGGAGGTCACCATGCCAACTCTTTTGGCCACCAAGCAGCGAAAGGGGGAATCCGTCAAATCATTTGTAGAAAGATTTCAGAATGTAGCACTCCGATGTCCAAGTGGTATGACCCAGGTCACCCTGGTGGAAACATGCCGCCACAATCTACAAACTTCGCTCCTCGCCCAAATAGGAGTTGCCGAAAGCCGCACCTGGAAATAATTGATCCAACAAGGTGAACAGGCTGAAGAAATTGTCGCGCGGGTCAGGGCAGAAGAAAACAAACTCAGACCTGAAAGATCAACAAGGCGTGCGCCGGATACATCCCACCAAGAGAAAAGGAAGGATAACCTGGTGACAGAGACCAAATCCCCTGTCAAACCTCAACCGGTCAAGGGAAGTGGCTCTTCAAGTCAACCGCGCGCCAGCAAGCAGTATTCCTTCAAGGACAAACATGTCGACTCGCTCTTCAAGTTACTTAACAAGAGCAACAGACTGAATCTTCCTAAAGCTAGACGCCCTGAAGAAGTCGGTAAAACTGATAGTCCTAACTACTGCTTGTATCACAGGATGTTGGGACACCCCACCAAGAGCTGTTATGTCTTCAAGAACATCCTTCAGGCTCTGATTGATGCAGAGGTATTAAAACTCCGTCCAGAACAGAAGAAGGTGACAGCCAATAAGACATCATTTCTCCAGTTTGGAAGACAACCTCCAACACCCTCTAGAGTGGTCCCTATCCCAAAGGGGGAGTTAAGAATGGTTAACGTAGACCCTCATCACCAGCAAGAGAAGGGTCTTATACCTGTTCCCACACCTCGAGGAGAAGTCATGTGGGTTCATCCCGACCTTGTGGACGGCCAACAATGGACCACTGTGACCAGCAGAAAGTCCAAAGGCAAAGCTAGAGCTTCATCCTGTAATGTGATATGTGCTTCTTCTCGGGAAGCGGAAACTGATGTTCTCTCGCTGACTGATTCAGAAGAGGAAACGATAGCTCTGGCCACAGAACCCAACCAACTTGTGGCAGGAACTCATTCGGGTCAGTCATATCTGAAAAAGTATGACGAAATAGCGGCAACTACTCCAAAACCCGCTACAGAGTCAGCCAAGCCCTCCACAAAATAACCCGTGGAGAGACAGAAAGAGCTTCGGTTTTTCAAAGTTCTCTCAAAAGACATCGCGGAAGGATCCACAGCACCTTATCGCTTTGATGTTTTGACTCAACTAGCCAATATCCTGGCCCGAGTTACTCTTTATGAGCTCCTCAGGCTATCGAAGTCAACCAGAGAAGCTTTGCAAGAGGCCCTAGCTAATGCTGAGGTGTTCATGACTCAGGTGCTGATTCGGCCACAAGAGGAAGATGTAGAGGATTGCCTCCATGCCTCCCAAAATGCTCCCTGCATCACCTTCACAGCAGATGATATGCAGGTCAAAGGGAAACATGATCGACCCCTGTACTTCACAGGGTATATTGGTTCATCTGAAGTAAGTCGCATTCAGGTGGATCCCGGGTCCGCATTAAGCATTATGCCTCGCCGGGTCATGCAACTTCTAGGGTTCCTACTCACCATTTGAGCGCTACCCAGACTACCATTTATGGGTTCAATGCCAATGGTACCCGTCCAATGGGGAAGATCAAGCTCAAATGCCAGATCGGGGATCTAAAGTCGGAAGTGACATGCTACGTGATCGATGCCAATACTTCCTACAATCTGTTGCTGGGGCGACCATGGATTCATCGTAATTCTATCATTCCCTCCACTCTCCACCAAGTCATGAAATACATCGACGGGAGTGGAAAGGTGCGAACGTTGATTGCCGAGAGGCACCGTTCAAGGGAGTCAAGAATTATTTCACAGATTCTCTCCTGTATCAGGACTCTGTGGAAACAAACGAAATCCCGCAACTAGAGGAGCCAGACTCTGGTAATGAAGCCGACACCGAGCCAGAAAAAGAAGAGTGCATGTGGGAACTAGATCCACTTGTAACGAGCACTAATAAGCTCGATGTTGATAACACCGCCGATGATGTAGGCGGATGGTATATTAATGAAGAATTAGATTTGGCTTATTTCTCTGTGTTCGCTTCTGATTCAGTGCCGTCAGACACTAGTACCGAAGTGGATGATGACCTCTGGTCAGTAATAGATGCTTTGACATCATTGTATGTACCAGTGAAGTCGTCCTTCGAAACGTACCAAGACGCCGGTGATGTGCAGGAATCAGTATTCATGGTTCCAGCAAGACAGAAAGGCCAAAAACCAATTTTTTTCGGGCAGATTAAGTCCGAATCAATGCCCCTTAAAGAATCAAAAGGCGAGGAGGAACCCCCTCAGTTCGGTCATTATGAGCCAAATGCACTCAGAATGATGGAAAGCATGAGGTATGATCTGACAAACGGTCTAGGATTGAATTTCGGCAAAGGAAGGAGAATACTACTCCAATATTTTGTGCCAAAAGGGAAAATCCCTGATTATTATCATCAGACTCGCAGGGGTTGGGCTATGTGTCAACCCCAATTCCATCAGCCTGTGACTTTGAAGAGTCATTATACCATAATTATTCATCGGGCACGTCATCGTGGGAGTCAGATATTAGTGTCGGCAACGTCTTCGAAGAACTTTCAGTAAATATGGTTTCAACAAACCACCTGGAAGACGGAGATGAAGAAATGATCCAATCCGATACAGATCCTTGGATCAAGCACTTAAATGCTCTTTGGGATACTCGCTTTGAACAGCGCGAGCCACCCACAGAAGATAAGGTTGTTTAGATCAATCTGGGAGATGAGGCTAATCCTAAGCCCATCTTTATAAGCGAAGGCCTGTCACCTTCTGAGAAAGAGGATCTAATATCTCTTATACAAGAATACATGGATGTCTTTGCCTGGAATTACGAGGACATGCCTGGACTTGATCCTCGAGTGGCTATGCATCGCCTCAACATTAATACGGACGTAAAGGCGATCAAACAACAACAGCGACGGTTCCGTCCAGAAGTAATGGAGGCAATTCAATCAGAAGTCAGAAAGCTTATAGACTCTGGTTTCATTAGGGAAGAACAACATCTTGATTGGGTAGCCAACATCGTCCCCGTTGCTAAAAAGAACGGAAAGATCCGGATCTGCATTGATTTCCGTGATCTAAACGAGGCCTGCCCCAAGGACGAATTCCCACTGCCAATCACAGATGTCATGATTGACAATACATGTGGATTCGAGCAAATGTCCTTCATGGATAGGTTTTCAGGGTATAATCAAATCAAAATGTATCCTGACGACGAAAAACATACCTTTTTCAGGACACCACTGGGGGTATACTGCTACACCGTCATGCCCTTCGGACTAAAGATTGTAGGGTCAACATATCAAAGGGCCATGAATGCCATTTTCCACGAACACATGCACAAAACGGTGGAATGCTATGTTGACGACATCGCAGTAAAAAGCCGCGCTAAAGGTGATCATATAACTGATTTAAAGATTGTCTTTGACATCATGCGGGCCCATCAATTGAAGATGAACCCCGCCAAATCCTTCCTGGGGGTGGCCAGTGAAAAATTCTTAGGATTTGTCATAACCTCCACGGGGATTCATTTGGACCCGGAAAAGGTTCGAGCTATCCAGGAGATGCAACCTTCGAGAAACCTCAAGGAGCTCAGGGGATTGCAAGGACGATTGGCGTACATCTGAAGGTTTATCTCAAATCTCTTCGGAAGATGCCAACCCTTTACCAAATTAACGAAGAAGGGTGTTTCGTTCATTTGGGACAACGCTTGCCAGCAAGCATTTGACGAAATTAAACAGTACCTCACACAACCGCCAGTCCTTGCAGCTTAGGTGTCTGGAAAACCTTTCCTGATATACGTCCAAGCAATGGATCATTCTTTAGGAGCTTTACTAGCTCAGAACGATGATCAAGGACGAGAGCAAGTAATCTACTATTTGAGTAGAACAATGATCGGGGCCGAACATCGGTACAACCCGATCGAGAAGGAATGTTTGGCATTGGTGTTCGCTGTTCAGAAAATGCGACACTATTTGGTAGGCCAAACTATAAACGTCATATCAAAAGTCAACCCCTTGAGGTTACTCATGACAAAGCCGTCATCGTTAAACGGCCGGCTGGCAAAATAGGCCATATTGCTATCCCAATATGAAATACACTTTTTACCACAAAAAGCTGTGAAGGGACAAGAGGTGACAGATTTCTTGGCTGAGCATCCAGATCCGAGGGCAGCCAAACTTTACGAGAATATCCCAGATGAGGTCATTGAAGTCTGCTTGACCCAGACATCTTTCAAAAGGCAAGTGTGGCAACTTTTCTTTGACGGTGCATCGAGAACAAGCCCAAAAGGACATATAGTAGCGGGAGTAGGGGTAGTACTCGTATCCCCACAGAACTATGTGATTCCTCAAGCCATCTCATTAACCGAGCCTTGTTCCACAATGTAGCGGAGTACAATGCCCTCTTGATTGGGATGCAACTCGCCGATGAAATTGGCGTCAAAAATCTCGAGGCATATGGTGACTCTAAACTTATCGTCAGCCAAGTTCGCGGGGAGTATAAAGTCAGACATGAAGATCTAGTACCCTATTACAATGCAACTGTCCACATGGCCGAGAGGTTTACAAACTTCTACATTGACCATGTACCATACAAGCAAAATGCGCATGCAGATGCACTGGCGTTCCTCGATGCCTCCTTAGCTCTTCCAGCTGGAGCGGTAGAGAAAATATTTGTCCACAGCCTCAACCTGTATTGTCTGAGAATTGCTCCAGAGGATCACCAGAAGCCAATGAGAGATCGTCAAGTCAAAGAAGCATTCGAGTTTCAACCGGTCCAGAGCCTAGAGACTGGCGATTCCCTTACATCGATTATGTCTTGTACGGCATCCTGCCTGAGGACACCAAAGAAGCAGTTGCTATTAGAAGGAAAGCTCCCAAATTCTACTATAATACGATCACACGAACATTGTATCATCGATCGCATAATGGGATCTTGCTTCGCTGCTTATCGTAAAAAGAAGCACAGGAGGTATTGAAAGAAGCCCATGACAGCATGTGTGGAGCTCATCAACCTGGCCTAAAACTTGCAAGTCGACTCCAAAGGTTGGGATATTATTGGCCTAAGATGATCGCTGACGCCATCACCTATGCCAAAAGATGTCACGCCTGCCAAGTGCATGGTGATTTCATCCATCAAGCACCAGGGTACCTTCACTCTACGACCTCTACCTGGCCATTTGAGATGTGGGGGATGGATGTAGTTGGCCCTATCAGCCCACCATCATCAAAAGGACATCGGTTTATTTTAGCCATAACCGATTACTTCTCCAAATGGGCTGAGGCCATTACTTTGAAGGAGGTAAAGTCCTCTGATGTGATCAAGTTCGTTAAACATCACGTCATTTACCATTTTGGTGTACCTCGGCGAATCGTCCATGACAATGGACCCCAGTTCGTCAGTTAGGCTTTCCAGAGGTTCTGCGCTAAGTTCAGAATTCAGAGTGTGTCCTCAACGGCATACTACCCTGCCGCTAATGGTCTCACAGAAGCTTTCAACAAGACCATTGGCAAGCTTCTCAAGAAATTCGTCTCCAAAAGTCAGCGTGACTAGGACGATAAGCTAGGTGAATGCTTATGGGCCTATCGCACAACTGTTCGAACCCCAACTAAAGCTACGCCATTTTCTTTGGTATATGGGTGTGAAGCCGTGCTTCCACTGAAAATTCAAATTCCGTCTCTACGCGTCGCCTTGACAGCGGAGATGACAAATGAGGAGAAGCATTGACAGTGACTCCAAGAATTGGAGGCCTTAGATGATAAGCGTCTGCAGGCCCAACAACAAATCGAGCTCTATCAAGCCCGGATTACCAGAGCCTTCAACAAGAAAGTTAAGGTGCGAACTTTCAAGAAAGGTGACCTTGTCTTAGCCGTCAGAAGACCTATGGTGATGACACATAAGACAAAAGGAAAATTTCAGCCTAAATGGGAAGGACCATTTGTAGTAGAGTCAGTCTACTCAAATGGAGCATATCACCTCATAACTTCAAATGGCGATACACTCATGATGCCAATCAACGGCAGATTCCTGAAGAAGTACTATCCTTAGTAGTACTCTTCCGCTGATCAAGTTAAAATTACACCTCTGATCAAAGCTCCAGATCCAAGAAAAGTTTCTTTCCTTTATTAGGTCACATCACGGTAGATCGGTGACAAGCTAATCAAGCACTGACTGAACCATGATGCATGATGTAAATATTGATAAAGAAACGAAAGGCGAAACTTGGGTTTTAATATTGCTCTCTTCAGTAACGTCCGACGCCTCCGACGGCTAAGGACAGAGGAAAATGTTGGCTTCTAAGCCCAACATAAGTCTTCGACAACTCACTATGCTGAGGGGAATAGCATGGCTAGCCCAACTCAAACGGTAGTTGATAAAGGCACCTCAAATCCGTTGATAGCTGAGGGTTTGCTAAAAATCCTAAGTGGGCTAGTTCCACTCTCTCCTCTAAAATCCCTTACCAATTCTCATACACAGAATGGTAGGTCTACAAAATACAATCATTGCTACAATAACACTATACCTCTGGTAATGAAAATTTTCAATACTCCCTATCGAGTACAAACCTTACTTGTCACTTCTCATCAGTAGAATGACAGGTCCTCAAATTGCTCCTATCATGAGTGAATTTCTGTCAAGTTAATACCACACCTCTGACAAATTACTGTTAAGTTCAACATTACACTTCTAACAGTAATCAAGTTGCTGCCAAGTTCAATATTATACCTCTGACAGTCATTTTCCTTCAGACTTCCATATCGAAGCTGAAATGAACGATGCTAAGTTTAACACCACACCTCTAGCGTCCAAGTTATTGCTAAGTTTAACAATACACTTAAGGCCATGACTTTCCCTCGGACTTCCTTGTCAAAGTCGAGATGACCAATGCCAAGTTCAAAATTACACCTCTAGCATTACCCTCGCTGCCAAGTTAAACATCACACCTATGACAGTGACACTTTCAGTTTTCCCAAGTGAAGCTGGAACACTCTTGAGTCAAGTTAATATTACACCTCTGACTCACACCCTTGTCAAGTTAACATCACACTTCTGACAAGACTATATTTGACCCGTTAAGTTAATATCACACTTCTAACGGAAAAAGATTTTCCTAGATCCCCCGCGAATCTAGTCTCACTTGTTATTCTCGTCAAAAGAATAACAAGTCCATCTAAAAGCATTGTTAGGTTAATATTACACCATTAACAGTGTTTTCATTAAATCCCCAGCTGGGTCTTAATCAAGTTAATTCCGAACCTCTGATAAAACTCATCCTCCCTGGGGGTACAAATTCCACCTGTCACTCTCCTTTATAGATTGACAGGTCCACAAGAATTATCTTATTTTTGTCAAGTTAATATCACACCTCTGACAGCTCAGTTGAATTTCCTGAAACAGGATTTTCTACAAACTTTGACTCGTTAAGTTTGTTATCATCTTTTTAGCGAGCCGAAGATCTTTTACTTCTATTTGTCTGACTTTCAATACAAAAAGGGAGTTCAAGACAATAGAAGGAAACAAAACAAAAGTGTCGCTTTTATTTATATCCAACATATGAAAGTGATACAAGACGCTCTCTTATACAATAAGATTGAGTGTTACAATAAAGGAGTACAAAGAAGTCCCTCTCTCTCAAAGGTTACACTCACTCCTTGAAGCTTCTCACCACTCCAAGTACAACGTGTTTGGAAGGGCGCCAAAGAAGAGTTGAGCACTGTGATGACGATCGGAGGCTGATTACGGCACCACGCATGATGTAAACATCGAAGAAGCCCCTCGTTGACCAAGAACAATGGTGTTTCTTGAGGTTGAAATGCAGCAGAACCTTCTGATCCCGCCTGACCAACCGATGTAGGCCATGATCCTTCGTTGATGAACATCTCTACCACCAGAAAGTCATCTAATGAATATGGACTTTTCGTCGATGTCACTTCTAGGGTAAGATTGCTGGAAGGAGGGCGATAGACCTGCCATAGGCCAACAAGACCGTTGGGTACACCACATCGGCGACAATCACTTCATGCGACAGTGTCGGTACTACGCAGTGCTTCAGCCACAGCATGAGGAAGCCCGCCAGTAGCGCCCGGTCAGAAATGGGGACCCGGGCTTGATGATGAAAACTTTCGAAAACCGTATCGGTTTGAAAGTGTCTTCATTCGACTCCGTGGTGTAAGAACTCACAGAGGCGTCAATCTTCTCAGCGATTTCTTCGTCGGTACTAGGAGCCAGAATGGTCACTGAGTGATCTTTCTCAGCTATACCATTAAACAGGTAGCTCGCCCAAGACATCTGCTTGACACCCCTGGTCCTCCAGGAGGTTATTTAACTGCAGATATGGAAGTGACACAACACTTCCTAGTAGGTCTCGTATATCTGAGGGCACTCCTTCTTCAAGAGATGAAGCTCTTCAGAAGTTGGAACATATTCTTCATAAGGGGCGTCTCCCATAACCAGCCCCGAAACTTCATATAGCTCATGAAGGGCAAGCTCCATCTCTCCTGCCGGAGTGAAGAATGTCCCAGTCAAAGGGTTGTAGTGCTCCAGGATCCCATAGAAATTATGGGAACTCTGCGGGATGCCATACTGCACAGCCCTGACCGCATGATACAGCCCCACCTGTTCCAGCAGAGCTCCGAGTTCGACGAGGACAAATCCCACCATCTTGCCCCACCAGGACTTGTCGGAAGAATGGACCCACCCGAGCGGGCAAAAATTAATGGGAAAATCACCCCTTACCTTCATGAATTGATTGATGAAGGTAGTGCCGAGCCGAGGGGTTTCCCCTATTGGTTACTCAGATCTGATCAATCCAGGAAATAAACCGAAAACCTCTTTCCTGTGACCACCAGAGTGTGTTTTTTTGGTGCCTAGTATACCAAGAGAGACACCAGAGGCAGATCGGGTAAGGTCCCATTCCATTGCACGGTGGACAGACATGTGCTGGAAATAGGATAGGGGATACATCCTCTCCATATTGGGAAGAAAGAATTTCCTATCCCCTATCTGGCGAAGCCACTTGTAATCGCCGTCATGCAAGGTACTACCATTCTCGTCAATGCCATCACCAAAAAAGAAGACGGGTTTCCTTAACGGACTGTGCGAATCCGTCTCAAACACTCTGTCGGTGATAATTTCCCCGAAGGTCCTCATGCTGACTTTAGAGATCTTCTCCCTTCACTCCTTCGACTTATTAGTAGTCATAGGAGCAGTCTTCTGCAACATGAAGGTTAGATTGTGGTCAGCACCACCTACGTGCCCGAAGTGACACTTTTAGGATAGATGGTTAGAGGAATATCGCACTGCAAAAAAGAATAACATTTGATCAGAAATCTGAAAGAAAATGATTAAGTGTTTGCAACTCAAACGCAGAAATGAACCCAGATGCGGAGATCATCAAAATCTGCGTCCAGATCCCAAGATCGCGAGGCTAGCATGGAGCCCGCGTTTTAAAAAAATCCAGAACTTATGAAAATTTCTAAGTATCGGACTCAGACGCAAGATTCATTAAGACCAGCGTCTGATCTCACAAGATGCAAGAGTTGTAAGAAATCCGTGCCTGAAGCCCTCATACTTAGAAATATCCTAAGTGTTGGATCCAAAACGCAAGGCTCAATGGAGCCCTATGTTCAACAAACAGGCACGGACTCAAGCAGATAAAAGACGCAGAGGTCATCAAACCTGCGTCCTGTTTATCGACTCAAGAACCGCGCCTGAAGACCAAACACAGGCATGAGCCCGCGTTGGCGGTTCACATTCAAAAGGGATTTAAGAGTTAAAAGAACTCTGTAAGCCCATTTAATGGCGAAAACTGAGTCCGAGGGTTCTGAATACCTGAAATAGGGGATTCCTGTATGGAGGAACCACCCATTTGGGTCTCAGAAATGACCGCCTTTGAAGACGAAGCAGTATGCTTAACTTTTGGTGCCATTGCGACTAAGGAATCGGTGTTGGGGATGAAAGAAACGAGAAGAACAAAAAGCTTCGAGTTTTCTTAACCCTAAGAGGTTCAAACGAAGAAGAAGAGTCTAATGATGACTCTTGAAAGACTGTCACCTTTTATAGGCACAGTGATTCGCAGAGATACGCGGCGCTTGGCTCGACGCTTAATCTCTGCCTGACGCGTGGAAAGCGTATTTAATGCAGCACGAAATTCGCGCGCCAAAAAGAAGATGTCCCCTCAACTCTACTGGACATGTGGCAACGCACTCACAGCACGGATTCGCATTCAACAGAAAAATTGCGCCTTTTCAACCGGGCCGAAGCCGCGTCTACTTCACAAAGCGACAGCTGCGTCTTCATCGCAAAAGACGCGTCTCCCCGAAGACGCGTCTTCATCTCAAAAGACGCATCCCTACAAGAATTGCGTCTCTGTAGCATAACTAATGATGCGTCCCCACTCCAAATGAGAACTGCGTCTTTAAAAAGCAACATGACCCCTGCGTCTACAGGACCTGCATTCAGTCCTTGCTTCTGCAATTCAGTTCTATAGTACACTGGCACAAGCAGACGACTGTCCACCCCTGGTTTAAAGTACACTAATGACAAACGCAGAGCATCGGGGAGGTTTAGACTGCGTATCCAGACACTCGCCACGATCATTTTTGACGGCTTCAAAGAGTTCAACAGTACACTCACGAAGGCCACATTTCAAATAAGATCAAGCTCGGAGTATTGGCAGTCCAATCATGAGAAGGGTGAATTCAGCTAGAGTCCAAAGTATTCCGAAATCCGTCCTAGCCAACTGCGGAATATCGAAAACTTTGGAGGGGGTTCTGTAGGCTGTCTAAAAATCATTAAAAATAAGTCATCAAAAAGCAGAACTCCAGACGCAGTCTGATCTCAGCACCACTGCGGCACCAAGGCGCGAGGGTCGAAACCCGCGTCTCAGCCCCACTGCAGCACCAAGGCGTGAGGGTCGAAACCCGCGTCTCAGCACCACTGCGGCACCAAGGCGTGAGGGTCGAAACCCGCGTCTCTACAACATCAAGGCACGAGGGTCGAATCCCGCGTCTCTACAAGGCGCGAGGGTCGAAACCCGCGTCTCTACGTCATTGCAGCACCAAGACGTGAGGGTCGAAACCCGCGTCTCAGTTATAACTGCCCTTGTTATGGGGTCAATCACGGCCCACATAACGAGGAAGTTAACCCCCATTATGGAGCGTTTTTAGGGGCACGTTCACCTCTGGAACCTCTATAAATAACCCCTCTTGCTATTGAGAAGGGGTCGGTCGGTTGATTCAAAAAGACTCTTAAAAGAGGAACTTGGCTCGTGAGCTGTACAAACTCCGAGACTTCCACAAAAAAAAAGAAAGAGAGTCTAGCTCTTCAAACAACTTGCTGCGTACAGGTTGAACTTGCTTATAATCTCTTGGAGATTCTTGGTCGACCGGAGCTATGTCACTCCGTCTGCCACCCAAAGAGAAGATCCTCAAAAGTTCTTGACGTTCACCCGGTCAACGGAAAACAAGATTCACTTTCCATCGCCACCTGAAGAACCCAGCATTAAACAAAGGGGAGATTCAAGTTTCAACATCTTCCCTCTCTTGTAATTGGAGTGTAAATCCATTGTAATCTTTCATTTGATTCAAGAAAATTTTACAAGGAATCCCATTCTCCCACAAAATAGTTCAATTAATATGTTGTGGGTTTGTGCGTGAGTGGGGATGTTGATGCATGCATGTATTTATGCATGAATTTGTATTTTAATCATGTATGTGTATAGTTTAGTGATTAATAAATGGGCTTAATTAATGGATATGATGTATATAGATGTTAACTCCAAGTGTGTGTGTAAGTTAGTGTGAGCACATAAGCATATACTAAGTGTAAGTATGTATAGATGTATGTATGTATATAAGCGTATATATGTATATGTATGGATGATTGTTAGTTTGTACCCGTATATATATGCGTACGTGGGTGTACACGTACGTGTCGGGGTGCTCGGGAGTGTGTTTAGTGTATATTTATATTTATTTGTGTGTTCAGTTACGTGTTACAGTATTTCGGATCCGTTTGGTAAGATCCGGACCAGTTGCAGAAGACCCGGACCTGATTCGGATTCGTGCTCACTGTGGACCTGATACAATGGTGATTCGAAGACCGGCCCATGAGATGATCCGTAGATCAGTACCAGTTCGTGCAGTGAAGACCAGACGGCGATTCGATTCCGAAATCGCGTCATTTCATTTGAGTGTTCGTTCTTGTGCACTTCCTTATTTACCATTGTCGGTATGCGTTTACATGTTACTCTTATCATTTTATGTGACTTTTTGTTATATTTTACCAGTTTGATTACTTGTACTACTTCATAAGATATTCATGATTGTTCACTTTAGTTACGTAGTCGATATGAGTTTGTATTAGCGTTATTTCATGTATCGGTATTTTGTCGTTGTTGGCTTAGGCCTAGTTTTGATGTACCTTAGATAGTGACTCATTTCGATCCACTAGTTAGTTGGCCCAGATCATATTTGAGGGCAGATGACATGTTTCATGTAGAGTACTTCTCAGACTTGTTATTATTTCATTTGTTAATAACTTTGGTAATGATTCATTCGGGTATTGATGATGGACTTGTTATGATATTACTTTACTAAGAAATTCGATTACTTGAATGCTTGAATCAGTATATGGACTTAGTTAGAGTTTGGGTCGAACTGAGATTTATGTTATTTACATTGGATCTTGAACTCATTAAAATAGGTTTGACGTAGCTGGATTTATAGTTGTGAGTATTTGAGACTTATTTAGATGATATCTTGTTAATATTGAGTATCAGAAGTAGATATTCTAGACCATATGTTATTTGAGGATGTTTTCTATTTAGATATAATTACGGTATGTGTTGACTTGTTGATCTCAAGGATATACCATGTGCTTCATGTTTAGTAATATAGAGATTGAGTTATTGTGATAGTGATCTAGTCGATATCGGTGATCTTATATTTCAGAGTTATCAGATAGCAGTCATCATTTTATCAGTTATTGGTGATATTTATTTGTTGGTGATCATATGACGTGTTCAGAGTTTATAGGAGTTGGCAAATACCTATACCAGTTACTAGTTATTTGTGACACTATTGTGTTAGTGGCTATATCTCCAGTATTCTATTTCAGATGTCAGATATTAGTTGTCAGCTACTCAGTTGTCAGATATCACAGTTGTCAGATATCAATTTTCAGTTGTCAGTTATCAGATTACTAGCTATTATTGACATCAGCAGTTGTTGGAGATATCAGTTACTATTACATATTAAATCACATTGATTTCTTATTAATAAAAGACACCATAACCCGGGGAACAGGGGTAATTGCCTGATGATGCATGTCGTGTATTTTGGAAGGACTTATTATGGTACCGAGTTGTGGGTTCCAACCATGGGGAACCAAGGTAGTACTGGCTACCTATTCAGTTGTCAGTTGTCAGGGCTATGCCCGGATTACGGCGCCACACTAGTTGTCTTTTCGTGTGGGGATGTGGTCTTCAGATATTAGAGCCTTGGGCTTGTCCTGGTTCAGCGCCAAGGGGTGTTAGACCGTGGTACCGGGCATGCACAGTACTCTTCCAAAACACATGCACTACATTGGCAGGCAGTTACAACAACGATAACTTTGTTTGATATGTAGGAAAACGGCTGTGATATGGGACACAGCTAAGTACTACATTAGTTAGGTTAATAATAACCAACCAGACTAGTGACATATGCTAGGTTACACATTCAGACATCAGTTGTTTGTTCACAGTTGTATTAATTGTCTTTTATCTATGCACATGTTCATGTTATTGTTATTCAGTTATCTGTTTATCATGTTATTTATTTATCTTATGACTGCAGTTTATCTTGTTATTATTCTGTGCACACTGTTTATATGCACGAGCTTTTTCCTTTACACACACACTTACCAGGTCGCTTTCTGACGACCCTGGTTTTGCACATCCAGATATTGGACACTTGTTTCTGTTGTTCAGTTGTTCGTTGAGACCGTACGCTTCGTGAAGAGTGGAGCTTCTCCCTATTCGATTCTGGTATTCTTATCTTTCTTGCCTTCATATTATTTCCTGATTCTTGTTATATCAGTTCAGTTGTTATTCTAGTCTTCATTTATATGATATCATGCGTGGATGCCTATATGTGATATTGTAGTAATCATGATTTATTACAGTTGGGATTTATAGCTTGCTTCGGGTTACTTAAGGCTTAACGCGTATACGTGAGGTATTTTCCTTGCGTATATGCGTCGCCGACTCGTGTCGCGTCTCCGCTTCAGCGTATTTTGGGAAGCGGGGCGTGACAATGTGATTGATATCACTTTTTGGCAGTTAATTATCGTAATCTCATTACTCCTTATTAGTTGGAGAATGTTGGCCCAAAAGCTCATCACTCTAGTATTGATGATGACTAACTCATGTAGTTATAGTTTAATGATCTTGTAGTGTTTAAGTTTCAGATATTGACCAAGATCTTAGTTGGTATTTAACTTCTTTGAAGCTACCACATGGTGATTCAAGAGCTCAAGCTTATAGAATATATCAAGCACTCAAAGAGAAGTCTAACTCGAAAAATCAAGTTTGTATCAAGTCAACTTGGAGAAGAATATCTACAAGAAGACTTGAGTATAGAGTTTGTGAGTTTAGATCTCTTATAAAGAATAGATTAGTTTTAGATTGCTCAAGCTTACACACACAAAGTTTAAATATTGTCTTTCAAGATCAATAGTTTTGGTTTTCAGTTTAGCCAGTTTGGTTTCACAAGTTTATTTTTATACGCTTTCCATCTTAATAGAATAAGTGTTATAGTTTGAAATATGTGTTAGATCCTATCCACACATATTAGATCTTCAATTGTTTATAGAAACTTATTTCTATGTGTATTAAGTTTCAATTTATCAAGCATACATTTTTATCGGTTTCATGAATAGATTTCATCAAAATAAGTTTACATTGGTTTACACATGCATTGAATTTCATCCATATATATTGTTTCTTCATGAATATTTAAGTAACTTATTTTGGTGAATTTAGTTCATGTGTTTAAGTTTTGTATTTATTAAAACTTATTTTAATGCTTATTATCAAAAACAAGTTTATATCATTTATTATGTGTATTGGAATTTATTCATACACATTGTGCTTCAATTATTTTTAATAACTTATTTTTGTATTTATACAAGTTTTGAAAAAATTGAATTTTCATTTAGAAGTTTGGTTTTTGAAAAAATACAGTTTTTGTTTTAAGTTTAAATTTTCATGTCTCAAAAAAGGTCACATGTTTGTAGTGTGTGTTGATTTTTAATCACACATATTTATGCTACATTGTATTTATATGAACTTATTTTTGTGGAATTTATTAGATTTATTGGAATTTAAATGGGTTTCAAAACGTTATTTAAAAATCCCTTTTATATTGGTTTTGGGAAGCTGTCGGTCGACCGCACGGTCGACCGATGGCAAGAGCCGATCAATTTCACGGTCGACCGACCACAAGCCCAAGGAACCAGAGCTCGGCTGATCGCAGTAAAGCTCGACCGACCGACCGGTCGACCGACTGATGCTGCAGAGCTCTCAGGTTTTGCTTGGTCGACCGGTAACCCCCAACGGCTAAAAATATAACCGTTGGGCGGTCGACCGCAAGGCCAATCTAGCCTGTGTTTTGAGCGTAACGACTAGTTTTTTTGGCTAGCCCTATTTATAGAGTTTTTTGCCAGATTTAAGAGCAGATTTTCAAGAGCTATTTTTTCCACATTCAACTGAGATTTCAAACAAGTATTTGGGCCCCAAATCTACATCTTCTCATTTGTTTCAAAGTTTTTAGAAAATCAAAGAAAACAAGTTTTGAGAATTCAAGTTTCAAAATTTCAATTTCTACATCATTCAAGAAGTTTTCCCAAGTGTTTTCTTTTGTGGTTCTTTTCCCAAATCTTTATTTTCTCACAAGTTTGAGCTATACATTGTAAAATCTATACTCTAGGATCTTGTATTATGAGAGATCTTGTTTGTGATCTTTGTGGTCACCTAGTGTTTTACCCTTGTTTTCTCTTTGGCTTTGTGCCTTAGCTTGTGCTTCGCTCTTGTGTAGAGGAGTTGGCTTTGTGCCCATCTCTTGTGTAGAGATTGTTGGCTTTGTGCCTCTTCTTGTATAGAGAATTGAGTTTGTATCCTTTGTGGAGTCCTTAGTGGAGAGAGTTGGAATCCTTCTAGGTGAAGGCGGGGACGTAGGGCTTGGTGCTCGAACTTTGAAACGTATCTTTGTGTTTGCGTTTGGTTATCTCTTTCTAAATTCTACTCTCTTTATAACTTATATTGCGATTATTGTTCATCTATACATGCTTGGTATTATTTTTGTGTTCACACTTATATTGATCTAAGAGAGCTATTGAAGCACGTCAACTCTTATAAAAGAGGAATCTTGAGGAGAAGTTCTAGAACCTTTAATCGAGAATTCGACTTCACTCTTTGGATATCTATTGTGGTAGTGTGAAAGTTTTTAAATTTCACATTATTGATCATTAGATTAGCACTACACCTATTCACCCCCCTCTAGGTGTACTTTTAAATATCAAGGGAATATCCCTCATTAAGTGGAGCAAATCAGGGGATTGATGTAACAACCCCAAGCCAGCTGGCTAATTAGCCTCATATGCGCACTTCTACCTTCGTTGGAACTATATTTAGCTTCATAGAAAGCTATTTAAGCTTCAGACACAAAGCTAGATTGATTCAATCAATCTGCTGAATTTTAGGGGATTAGTTGTACCCTATAAAGCCTATAAATAGCCCATTGTGAGGAGGGGTTCAGGGCATAGATTTTTTTTAGAGAGGTGGCTGAAGTTTACATAAGAGATCAATCTCTAGCCCCCAAGCTTCTTCTGAGAATTTTATTTCTCTTTCAGGGCGCTAATACCCTATATCTTCTATTCTTAAGGAATTTTCAAAATTAGGCCAGAAGGAATTCCATGCAGAAGACTTGAAGACTCGATCGCTCTATCGTCAATGGGACAAAGTGGTCGCGCGCTGACCAAACTCTCCTTGGTACACTTTTTCAGAAACTCTGAGAGGAGAGTTCTTATGAATTTTCTTTTAATTACTTGTAATTCTCTTCAACTCTTTTGTAAGTTTCCTCTGATCAAATTCATGGAAAACAAGATGGTGACTCCGCTGGAGAATATCTTCTTCAACAACAAGAAGATGGTATCTCAGTATGACGAAGAGACCCTTGGGTCTACTGCTGAGATGCTAGTCATCCAGTTTGACCAAGAGAATTTCGAACAACTTCTCTTTGAGGACAACTCGAGCCTTATCGATATGCGTAAACACAGGAAGATCTCTGTGGCCATATCTCCTCTAGTCACTGCTTGAAAGAAAATCTCTGATGAGATGAAGGAGGTCGCCTGCAGGCCAACTCAGCCTCTTGCAAGGCTAAACAAACTCCAAGGGAGTCTATCTCAGTCTCAACAGAGACTAAACTAGCTTCGCGCCAGCATCTGTATGCTGCATGCGAAGCTAGATCAGCCTCTAAGGCTATTGGATTGAAAAATCCATTCCAGCCTCATGCAAGGCTAAAAGATCTCTTGTTTTAGCTTTTGGTGAAGCTCATATAGTCTCGGCTGCCAGACTACTTTAGCTCTTCACAAAGCTCAGCCACGCCCCTCCCATGAGGCTAAAGGCAAAGCACCATTTGGTGCTACCAGCGAAGCTACTGTGTCTTCGCTCACTACTACAAAAAACTCTTAGCCGTGAGGCTAGAGTTGAAGCACCATTTGGTGCTTACAGCGAAGCTACTTCGCTTGAAGGAAAAGAACTACTAAATAGTGCTAAGCTTGCTTTTAACAGTAGAGCTAAAACTCAGATAGCTTCCTTAGCGAAGTAAAGCCTTGAGGCGAAGTTGTCTCAGCGTTGCCTCCAACCAGAAGAACAGCCTCCAAGGCTAAGTTTATGGTTAAGGCTAATATTTTTCAACCCATCAGGGCAAATTTCCAGGCTCTTCAAGTTTTCATGTTGGATCGATTGGGTCCGGCCAACACAGACTTGTAGGAATTTCTGAGCAACAAGCAAAAATTTCACTCCGAAGAGATAGTTCACAACTCGCCGTCTGAATGCGGACAAGCGAGGTGTTAATTTGTGACAGTCCACTCCATCAGTTATTGTATGGGGCCAATCCCCGCAACATCTCCTTCAAACCGACCTTCGGTGTTCGACCGATTGTCAGCCCAGACCTCTGAAAATCCCAAGTCTCAGGAGAAGAGGAAAGCTAAGGTGCTTTAACTCGCTGCAGCTTCTATCAACATCATAAGCAGAGGGAGGAATTCGATGCGATCCCAAAGAGAGAGACTGAGGGGTTCGCGCTCCCTCATTTAGTTCTCCAAATTCTGATTATAACTTTAGCTTAAGTCAGGTTCTGGTTAAACCAGAAGGTACCTTCTGAAGCACTAGGTCCAGGATAGCAATGCCCAATAATTATGGACACCCCTCCTTTTTCATAGGGGCAATATCACCTGAGCCATTGATAAGCCTCTTCCGTTGATCAGACGATGAAGGAGAAGCCAGCGGCTATGCTTTCGCGCCACCGTTTGCTCTGAACAAATAGGGATTATGTCGGTTAACATAACTGACAATAACCATGATGATGATCTCCATCAGCGTATGGAGGCCCAAGAGCAGACTTTCAGGGCTCAGCAAGCAGCTCTGAAAAATATCTAGTAAATGTTGGCATAATTCTTGAACAACCGGAATAATATAACACCACCGGTAGCAATCATGATGATGAAGAGGATCTCAACAATGAGTATCCTAAGACTGAAAAGTCGAAGGAAGGTTCTTCAATTGATGCCAATGTTATCGAAGGCATCCAAGCTCAGATTGCATCCCTAACTCAGAGGGATGAACTGAATAAAGTAGGGATGACACGTCCCTACCTGTTGGAATAGGACTCAGCTTCCTATCCACCAAAATTCAAGCCACCTACATTGCACACATTGATGGCAAGAGCTCGCCAAACTAGCACATCTATTACTTCCTGTTGTAAACTGGCAATGTAATAGATAATGATGCTATCATGACCAGATTGTTCATCAGCATCCTTAAAAGGGTAGCCTTTGATTGATTTAGGAGTCTTCCCAATAGCTCCATCAATTCTTGGGTTGGCCTGAAAACCCAGTTTCTCTCTCTCTATTCTACGAGGATGCATCAACGTGACCATGAACAAGCTCCTCTCGACGGTTCAAAATAAAGGAGAATTCGCATGAGAATACATTGAGAGGTTCCGCAATCTCTCTCTCTTATGTGCCTTGTAGGCATGCCCTTGCCCATATTGCTTCAAACATGCCGACACAACTTTCTCGACAAAGTGAAAGTTCGTATAGGAGCTGCTAAAGCCCATACATGAAAAGAGCTTGTCGACCAAGTAGAGATAGCTGAGAAATCAGCTAAAAAGTTTGAGTTCTCAGTGCCTGAGAACAAGTAAGGGTCAACAACAAGGGGTGTAATGCAGCCCAATCTTCCCAATCCAAGAAAAAAGAAACCATGGTAGTTGAGTTGTCTGGGGAAACTCCACCAAAGTAAAAGAGGAGCAAGACCAGCAACAATCAGGAGTTCAAGTTTCCACTAAGATAATACTCTTTCAAAGATGAACATGTGGTGACCATCTTCCACCCACTTAACAAGGGTAACAAGCTCAAGTACTGGAAGTTCGGTGACCGGATGAAGTGGGGTGTACAAATGACCCCAACTACTGCCTCTTTCATAGGATGGTACCTCATCCCACCAGCAGATGCTTTGTCTTCAAGGACAAGATTCAAGCATTAGTGAATGCTGGAGTTCTGACTCGCAAGTCAGAATAAAAGAAAGTCACTGCCAACATGGTGACTCTCAATTTTGGGATTTTTTTGAAGATGATTGTCCAAGATGAATTAACCCCCGCTCCTGAAGCTAGACTAGACGTTATCAATCCAATGGCTGAAAAGCAGGAGGTTAAGGGCCTCGTTCCAATAAAGATAAATTTGGGGAGATCATGTGGGTCCATCTAGATATCGTCAAGGATGAGCGATGGGAAACCAGTAAACCCAAGCTCAAAGATAAGTCATGCAATGTCGTCTCCCTCACAAAGGATGATAACGCTGTGATTGTAGCTTCTCTCAGTGATTCCGAAGAAGAGAAACTTGCCTTAGCGGTGCAGCCCGCTATCTCTCAGCCTGTAGGCACTCGGTCTGAAAAATAGTACTTGAGATAGTACAACCAGACCCCCGATGAGACACAGCAGTCAACGACATGGGAAATAACTGCACCAATTTAGGCTTCGGCACCATCCTGACCACTAGACAAAGAGAAGCAAAAGGAGGTCAAATTCGACAAAGCATTGAAAAAGACTTCTTCATAGGGATTTAATCCCCCTTTTCACTTTGACATATTGGCACAATTTTTCAATATTCTAGCTGTATTACTCTGCACGAGCTACTTCACCTTTTAAAGAAAATAAGAGAAGTACTTAGGGATGCACTTGCCGATTCTGAGTCCTTTCTAATACAAGTGCATGCACTCCATGCTCCTAATGTTATTTGGTGCAGCAACAGGTGCCATCCATCACCTTCACTCTTGAGGACATGCTCCTTAAAGATAATAAGCATGATATATCTTTATACTATACTGGGTATATTGGCTTTACACGCATTAAAAGGATCCAAGTCGATCCGGAGTCTGCTCTAAGCATCATCCCGAAGAGACTTCTTTACTTCCTTGGCATTCTACTAAACCAATTGTCAACCACCATGATGACCATAAATGGCTTCAATGCTGAGAGTAGTCATCCTCTGGGCAAGATTCGTCTTTGATGCCAATTAGAGACTTGAAATCAGAAGTAATATGTTACGTTATTGACGCCAACATGTCTTACAATCTCTTTCTCGGACAACCATAGATTCATGCCAACTGGATCGTCCCCTCCACTTTGCACCAGTGCTTCAAATACATAGGTGATGATGCTGTGGCTTGAATGGCATTTACCGAGATGCAACCATTCAAAGAAGTGGAGAAGTATGTTGGCCCAGAGGCCCTTCACCTTAGTTTTGTTGATGACTAACTTATGAAGGTTAGTTACTAATGATCTTATATTTATATAGTTTCAAATATTGTTCAAGATGTTAGTAGATATTTAGCTTCAACGAAGGATTCAAAAGCCAGTCTTAGAGCTAACATGTGTTGAATCAAGAGCTCACGTGTCAAGATCGCATCTAGTACTCATAAGGAGTCATGCTCTTTGGATCGAGTCATCTTGAAGATGAAAATCGACAAGAAGATATCGGTTAGGTTTATTTAGTTTGAGTTTAGATCTTATATAAGAATAGATTAGTTTTGATATGCTCAAGTTCACATATACACACACAAGTTCAAAAGTTTATGGTCTCGGTTTAACCGTTTTGGATTTTCAAGATTATATCTTCAATTTTCATGAATAGATAAAGCCAAAAGAAGTTTACATGATTTATATATATATGTTGGATTTTATCCATATACATTATTATTTCATATTGTAGAAAAAAAACTTATTTTGAAGATTCTAGTTCATGTGTTTTAAGTTTTGCTTTATCAAAACTTAGTTTTGGATATAATGTCAAAAATATAGATATATCATTTATATGTGTATTGAATCATTTTCATACACACAATGCTTCATATGTATTTCAAATATCATGTTTTTGTACTTATACAAGTTTTGGAGAAAACATATTTTCATTTCAAAATTATAAGATTGAAAAATACGGTTTTCGGTTTAAATCTTAATTTTCATACCTCAAAAATAGTTCAAATAGTTTGAAATATGTGTTGAATTTTGATCACACATATTTGTACTTCAAATATTTACATGAACTTATTTTTGTCAATTTTATGTGATTTTATGAGATTTTATAAGGATTTAACAACTTAGATTTCAAACCCTATGACCCAATCTTGAGCCTACTGGCGGTCGACCAATCAGTCGACCGATGTGCACAGGACGTGCATAGCTGCCTTGGCCTTGGGCTGGTTGACCGCACGATCGACTGACCCAGAGAGGAAACTCTCTGGTTCAGGCCCCGGTCGACCGGGCGGTCGACTGTTAGGAAAGTTTGCCTGGGGCAGTCGACCGGTAACCCCAACGGTTAAAATTCTGACCGTCAGCCGGTAGACCGAGCGGTCGACCAACAGGCCAATCTGGCCTAGTTCTGGACCCCAATGGCTACATTTCTAAAACCCTATATAAATGAGTCTTTGAGGGATATTTTAACCAAGATTTTTGATAGCCAAAATTTCCATTTTCTATAGAGTTTTTAACTAGTTTTCAAAACAAGTTTTAGAACTTTAATCTCTCTATCTTTATTTGTTTCAAAGTTTTTAGAAAATAAAAAAAAACAAGTCTTTGGGAATTTAGTTTCGTTCTTCAATTCTGTATCATCTAGAAGTTTTTCCCAAGTGTTTTCTTTGTTATTTCTTTTTAAAATACTTTATTTTCTTACATACTTGAGCTATCATCCCAAATCTATCTTTAGGATCTTTATATTGTGAGAAAAATTATTAGTGATCTTTCAAGATCACCAACAGAGTGTTTATGATTTTTGTGATCACCAAGTATATTTCTTTCTTTGCTTTATGTTCCCTCTTATGTAGAGGTGATTGTGCAGAGAGAAGGAGTTGTGTACTCCAGTGTTGAGTTGTAATTCCTCAGTGGAGGTCCTTGTGTAGAAGATCTTATAGTGGATAGTTGAAATCCTTCTGTGCGAAGGCGGGGACGTAGAGCAGTGGCTTGAACCTCAAAACATATCTCAGTATTTGCGTTTGATTCACTATCTCTCAACTCTATCTCTCTTATATCTTGCATTGATTTACATTATTCATATTCATATATATGCTTGATATAGTTTGTGTGCCCACACTTGTATTCAATGATTGAGACGGGAATATGTATTGAAAATAAAGAAAGAGTTAAAGTTAGAAAGTTCTTAGTCTCGTCTCAATGTAACCGCGTAGCAAGGGCTACACGTGTCGATCCACAGGGAAGGATGCGACGAATTCTCTAACAATTAGCTTGTAAAAGAAGAAATTATGATTCTAAGCAAATATTTTAAATAGAAAGAATAAGTATAGTCAACTAATCATCTACTACAACCAAACACTAGTCTATCAAGAATAAATATCATGTTGAACCTATAAAGATTAACCCTAGATTATTGCTTTAAATCCAAGAAAAAAAGTAAGAAAGAGATTAGACCCTGTTGGCAGTACACTAGATAAAACTAAGCATTGGTTTATCAAAGTCCCAAAGTATAGTTTAAGAAAAGCAGTTTTAACTTAACGTTAAACCATCAAAGCATCTAAGTATAAACCAAGAATAATTATTAAATAGTATACTTTAAACCTAGTTTAACTCAATTCATGACTAATCTTTAAGAATTATTATTTACTTACCTAGGGGTTCTAACATGAATAGAGTTCAATCAATTTATCTTCATAGATATAGGTTTTAGTTGGTGGAGAGATTAGCAAGCTACTAAAGAATTAGTTACACATAATTATGGTGGAATTTAGCATGGTATTTAAAGATTGCATAAAAGAGACGAAACTAGAATAAAAGAGACACAAATTTAAATAACAAAGAGATTAAAAAGGAATAATGACCTTTATTGAATCCGTCACCAACTCAGTACAAAGCCTTCTCCTTTCTTCAACTATTCTTCAACTTAAAAAATAAAAACTAGTAAAATACAAGTAAATTTGGAAAGAAAGAGGATCTAAAGGAAATCTTAGACTTGAGCTTCTCGGATCTCTTTTCTCTGTTGCTCTGCAAGGGTATTTATAGGAGAAAACCAGAGGGATAAGAAGTGTATGAAGATAAGATGAGCTAAATATTTCTGAATTTGAATTCTTCTCTTATCTCCAAACTTGATTTGACTTATCCAGAATTTTATGTAGAAATTCAATTCTGATCTGCAACCTATTATCGTGTTGATCGCTGAATATGGATTATCAGATGGCTGAATGTGAAAGTGTGATCAACGTAAGAGTTATAGTCCTTTAAGTCTTCTTTCTGGAGCATCTTGAATCATCAAATTTGAGTTTCGATAGAGAACGTTATGATTGAAATACTAAACAGTATTCAGTCTGAATCTGAATTAAATTCAGATTTTCTTTCTTTTATCTTCATCTTGTGGTGCAAGCAAACAGGTTCAAATAGAAGTCTATCTCTATCTTTAATTAGTTTGATGATTCATCTTGTTCAATCTTTCTCCTCCTCTAGATATGAATAACAATTAGGAGTCCTACTTTATCTTTCCTCCTCCTCCCCTAGATTTTAAATTAATAATTTAAAATTCAAGTTTAGATTAAGTTAGATAAGATAGAAGCTTCTAAATTACTAAAATAAATCATGCAGGTGGGCTTGTGGGCATTTTGGGCTTTTGGGCTTCATTTATTTATTCTTTAATTACTCAAGGTCTGCACAACACTAAACAATGAAACGTTATGTAGCAGTGCTTTATAAAAGAATAAGTAGGGAAATATAATGATAAATATGATAATAAATATACACTTTTGACTACCTATCACACCCCACACTTATCTTTTTGCTCGTCCTTGAGTAAAAAAAAAAAGAAAAAGAAAAGAAAAACTAACCTATCGTAACTCACTTTCGTAAGAATCACGATTGCACTTAGCAAGTGCAATAAGCCGTTAAACCTCTAGGTCACCCTAGAGGACGAGTGTTGTCTCGTGAGGGTTTTCAGTGAATTACACCACAAAATCCATAAAAGAAGAAGAAAATGTTAGTAATTAATTTTTTTATTTTGAAAAAGGAGAGAAATATTTGAAATATGTTTGAAGAAACTAAGCAATCTATAAGTTTTAGGATTATCATTTTTATTCATTCTTGAACTTAGTATTTATACAATAATTCGTTATCAATTTTAGGTAAGGATTAAAATTGAATTTTTATATAGTCTCTTTTGTTACCCTTAATCATACGCATCCTTTGTGAATGTGAATCTTTACTAGGGATTCTTTAACTTGGACTCCCATGCCTCTTTATTATTTTAGATATATATTATTTTTTAATATGTATAACTCATCTAATTTTCTTTTGTATAAGTATCAAGGCTTCTTGAGGCCCTCATACCTAACTAATTGACTATTAGATGTGTTAATACATATATAAATAATATTTTTTAGTTTTCTTAGACTTTCTAATTCACATATGTAGCGAGCCTAAGATCGGTGGCTCCCAAACAGGTCGGTTTTAGGGCACCGGGTGAGAAAAAACCCCACGGACTTAAGGACTCGAGTGAACTAGGCCACAAAAATAAGGACTTTATTTATAAAATCACCTTTAGGCATGAATACTTATGCTTCTTAAAGCACATGTATCCAGCTTAATTAGTGAAATTTCATTATTATTATTATTATTATTATTATTTATATAAGGCACAAGAGTCTTTGTCTTATAATTCTAGATGTGTAAGCATATTAGATATGCACATTTCATTAAAGTAAAAATCAAGACTAATTACTTATTCAATATTTCCTCCTATACCTAAAAATCTAACAATTTATTCTATTTTGACCAAGTTTTTAGAAATCCTAGTCATGATTTTCCTAATTCTTAAGATTAACTTGGATTTCTTTCAAAAGATAAGTCAAAATATTATTTCCTTTTTCAAATATATATATATATATATTATTTTTTTTAGTTTTTGTTAAATTAATAAGCTAAGGTTAGTGAGTTATGTTAACAACCTATAGTTAGTCAATAATCTATGTTAAAATAAATAATTTTTTTTATTTCTTGCGTTAGTACCCTCCCCTACACTTATCTCATGCATTGTCCCCAATGTATGAATGAAATGATGAATGCATGAAGTAAAGTGTAAAAAAAGATAAATAATAATAATATACAAATATATGTACAACACATGCATCTCCCTCACCTAAATCTTTTTAGGATTCATCCCTCTAGCTCGTTTCCTATCATTCCAATGGGTTCTCTTTATAGGGCACAATGGAGAGACCACTCCAATTTGTTCCTCAAATTTCTCAATTTCCTCCTACTCTTCTTCCCTCTTCCACTCCTCATAAATTCATCATCGTCATCAAAAATTACTTTTGGGGCATACACAACATGAATACCTAGAATTTTGAGCTCATCCTCATATATCTCCTCAAAAATTGAATTAATCATTTCTTTCAGAGGTGTGTAACTAACCAAAGCATCCCTAATCGATTCATCCAAACAGTTAAGTTCATCTTCGACGAGATTTTTAAAGCTTTTGTCAATTTGAGGCTCTTGAGTTATGTTTTCAAACGATTGATCATTAGTTGGTTCATTGAATGAGAAGATACTTAAATCAAGCCTCCCTCTTTCAAAGGGAACTCTAAACGTAACATATGTTTTCTCACTACTATGATCACTTATCATTAAACAATATATCAAGAAATAAAGGCTCACCATCTTCATAAATATCCTCACAATATGATTTAACTTTCTCCTTGGGAGGTAATGTGTATCCCAATCATCTTGAAACACTTCATCTAAACACAAAGATTCATCGTCACATTTATCTTCACTATACGACTCAACTTGTTCCCTACGAGGTGAATATTCGGCCAAATGATCTTTAATCAGTTTGTCTCGAAATCGATGATAGTCGTCTAATATGCATACTTTCTCACCGGGCTTATTAACATTATTGAACTCGTTTGCTTTATGAAGATGAATTTGATCTAGAATTGATATGGGTTTCTCGCTGTGGACTTTTTTCATTCTATCTCAATTCATGTGTTCCTGGATTGACATAGGTATTTTTGGTTTTGAATCAAGAACAGGTTGAGTGAAAAATGAATCCTCCTTCTGCTCAACCGCTAACTCATTAACCATCATCTCTAGGTGGGCCCAGTGTGAAACATTGTCACTTAGTATTTGGTGTGAAGTTTGTGTGTCATCTTTATGATTGTAATTGAATTTTAATTGATGTGATGGATAGGGTACGCTCGCAGGTCCTTGAAATGAGTAAAACTGATTTGAATTTTGTCCTAACGAATACCCTATCGAGGGACACTATTTCGAGGGATGAGATGGATCATGACAGTAATTGCACCAAATGGGTAGATCAGATGTAAAAGATGAGTGGGCGGGTTGAGTGTAGTTATGAAAGTTCAGAAAAATAGGTTGGTGGATTGAATCATGGGTTTGGCCTATAGAATGGATCATAACCAAATGAGTGTGGATAGACCATGGGATATATATTTTTTTGTGGTTAGTGGTGAATTATTTTTTTTTTTAAACCTAGACGTACTAGATCTCTCAATCAAGCTGCAATTAACAAA
The DNA here is from genome assembly GCA_038442645.1 of Agave tequilana. Taxonomy (NCBI): domain Eukaryota; kingdom Viridiplantae; phylum Streptophyta; class Magnoliopsida; order Asparagales; family Asparagaceae; genus Agave; species Agave tequilana. Next base: position 55,975 of record JAVJIF010010139.1, on the reverse strand, counting down.
CAAGTTCACCCAATCAATCAAAAGAAAAAAAATCCTAATCTAGGGTAAGCCTGAACCTAGACGACTCCTAACTTTAGACTGTCTTTAGGAGGTATATTGCCGACCTTAACCACAAGTTAATCAGCCAGGTAGGTGGCAAGATCGATGGGAGATTATCCGTCAAAGACGTTCCTTAATTTGAAAAACACCTAGAGGGGGGGTGAATAGGTGTGAATGCTAATCTAATGATCTTTTTAAACTTTAATTAAATGAGTGATGCAACGATCTCTCAAAATACGACTAAGAGCCGAATACCCCTTGCGAGGTTCTGAACTCCTTCCTCCCAATTCCCCTAGATATGGGTTAGAGGTGCGCAATGCAACCGTGTTGTATGAGATATGATCGAACAAGTAAAGGATGAAATGCTATGATGAAATACACACAAGCAATATAGCAAGTAAAGTGAACAAGACAAGATTGCACAAGTAAGGGGTTAGTTCTCAAGCAAATAATTCAAGACAATATAAAGCAAGAGAAATTGTAAGCAAGAATAACGCAAAGGCAATCGCAAACAAGATGATTTGTTTCGAGGTTCGAGCACACTTGCTCTAGTCCCCGCCTTCACCTCCGTGAAGGGTTTCCACTATCCACCGAGGATGCCTTTACAATTTGGTCTACCGAAGACCGAGCACCGAGCTCCACCGAGTACAAAGGACCTCTACCGAAGAGGTTGCTCCACAAGGAAAGGATTACAAGAACAAAGTGATCACAACAAGATCACTACACTCTTTCTCAAACTCTTTTACAAACACTCTCACTTCAATTACAACTTCACTATAGAATGAGTATTGAATTTTTGGCTCTATGAAGTGTGGTGAGAAAAACTTCAGTTGTAGAGTGATATTAGCAATCAAACACAACTGAAAAACTAGCTCAAAAAGAATTGAAATGAAAGCTTTAAACTCTTTTCTTTTCTCTTTTGAAAGCAATGCAAACTTGAGGATTTTTCTAAGTGATATGCAAGAGAGACTTCTCCTCTATTTATAGGGTTAGAAAATAGGTTAAAAACAATTTCTTTACACCTAATTTGACCTGCAAAAGCTCCCCAACAACTCTCTAAAAAATCTGTTAAAGCAGAAAAAGAGACAGATTTTCAGAACTGCCCAAAGAGGAAAGAGCCGTTAGGCTTGTTGCAGGCCTGGCGGTCGACCGGTCCGGTCGACCGCCAGCACAGCTGCAAAGAGCCGTTGGCGCCCGGTCGACCGGTCCGGTCGACCGTCCCAAAAGAGGAAACACAGTTTCCTTCTTCCGGTCGACCGGTCCGGTCGACCGAAACAACCTGAGAGCAATTTGCTCTCCGTCGGTCGACCGGTCCGGTCGACCGACAGACATGCACAAACAGTGCATGTCCAGACACATCGCCGGTCGACCGGGCCGGTCGACCGAAGTTGTCTGAAATAGAAAAAATTGCAGGTTTTTGGAGTTAGAAAAATTTTGAGAAATATTTTAAAAATACATATAGCTAAGTATTATGCAGAAAATAGTTTATACACATGTTATATACAATTTTCAGGATATAAAACTTTTGGTACATGTATATATAAACTAAGGCATAAAACTTAGAAATAGCCATTTTTCCATTTTCAAAACATAGGAAATATATGAAACAAGTGTGTGTGCAAATCCTAGAGCCAAATTTCATATACTCAAACTTTAACATTCTATTTCTTACAATGATTCTAAGACTTCAAGATCTTCAATAGGCTTCTTCATATGATCTTCAATACTTGTTCCTTGAGCCCAATTGGAGTTGACTTGAGTCCAAATCCTTGTATTTGTGAGAGAAGACTTCTAGAATGAATAGAAATCTGAAACACACTTAAACAACAAATGTTATTAGTACAAATAACTAATATGTTTTGTAATCATCAAAATACACTAATCATGGGTGATTGTAACCTTGGGCCAACAATCTCCCCCTTTTTTGATGATGACAAAACATATAGGTTATTTAAATAAACATGGAAGAGGAGTTTGGAAAACTCCCCCTCAAATAATGCTATGTATAAAAATTTGACTATGGGAGCACAATACATAAAGCATTCAAGGCAAAATAGTTTTGTCAAAGACTTAAATAAACAAACTTAACAAACTCAAACAAAATCAAAATATCAAACTCTCAAACTTATTCTCCCCCTTTTTGTCATACATCAAAAAGGGTTAAAATGCCAACTGAAATTATATATATATTTTTTTTAAGAATCCATAATACAAACATTCAACTCACCACAAATAAATGAAAATCTAGCATAGTCTAATGGTTTAGTAAAAATATCGGCAAGTTGAAAATCGGTAGAAACATATTCAATAACAATATCACCTTTCTCATAATGATCTCTAAGAAAGTGATACCTAATGTCAATGTGTTTGGTTTTCTATGTTGATTTGCATTCTTTGTCATGTGAATAGTACTAGTATTATCACAAAATATTTTAACATGATCAAAGTGTAAATCATAGTCAAGGAGAGTATGTTTCATCCAAAGAACTTGTGCACAACAAGCTCCGGCCGCAACATACTCCGCCTCGGCGGTTGATAGGGCTACCGAATTTTGCTTTTTGGAAGACCAAGACACAAGACAATTACCTAAGAATTGACATGTTCCACTTGTGCTCTTCCTATCTACCCTACAACCCGCATAGTCGGCATCCGAAAAACTAGTCATTGAAAATTGGCCGGTTTTCGGATACCACAAACCCATTTCAATGGTGCCCTTAAGGTATCTAATTATGCGTTTAACCGCAATTATGTGAGACTCTTTAGGACAAGATTGAAAACGTGCACAAAGACAAACGGAAAACATAATATCCGGCCTACTAGCCGTCAAATAAAGCAAGCTACCAATCATGCTACGGTATAATTTAATGTCTACACTTTTACCTTGTTCATCCTTGTCAAGCTTTGTAGTTGTTGCCATGGGAGTTTTGCTTACTTTCGATCCTTCAAGCCCAAACCTTTTGATTAGTTCCTTTGTGTACTTGGCTTGATTTATGAAGATCCCATCCTTCCTTTGCTTGATTTGGAGTCCAAGGAAAAGTTGAGCTCCCCCATCATAGACATTTCAAATTCATCCTTCATGCATGACTCAAAAGCTTTGCAAAGAGATTCATTAGTAGAACCAAAAATAATATCATCTACATAAATTTGCACAATAAGAATGTCATTTTCTACATGTTTTGTAAACAAAGTTGTGTCAATTTTACCTTTCTTAAAACCATTTGAAATCAAAAATGAAGAAAGTCTTTCATACCAAGCCCTAGGGGCTTGTTTTAAACCATAAAGAGCTTTATCTAATTTAAAAACAAAATCCGGATGTGTAGGATCAATAAACCCGGGGGGTTGTTCAACATACACCTCCTCTTCAATAAATCCATTTAGAAAAGCACTTTTAACATCCATTTGAAATAATTTGAAATCTTTATATGAGGCAAATGCTAGTGTCATCCGTATGGCTTCAAGCCGTGCTACGGGTGCAAAGGTTTCTTCAAAATCGATCCCTTCGATTTGAGTGTAACCTTGGGCAACTAACCTAGCCTTGTTTCTAACTACATTACCCGATTCATCCAACTTGTTCTTAAAGATCCACTTAGTACCAATTGTTGGTCTATCGTGGGGCCTAGGAACAAGGTGCCAAACTTGGTTGCGCTCAAATTGATTGAGCTCCTCTTGCATGGCTAGCAACCAATATGAATCGGCCTCGGCTTCGAGCACATTTTTGGGTTCAATATGAGAAATGAATGCATAGTTACCACAATAGTCATGAAGTCTAGAGCGAGTAGTTACCCCTTTTGATACTTCACCTATGACGAGGTCCTTGGGATGATGTGGATTGTATCTCCAATCCTTTGGTAGTGGTTGAGTAGGCTCCACCTCATGTGTTTGATTTTCATTTCCTTGTGCCTCTTCCACCTTAGCTTCGCTTCCTTCATCATCCTTTGGTTTGTCTCCCATAGTAGAAGCATCCTCCAAGGTCACTTTCTCCAAACCTTCATTCAATGCATCTATTTCTATAACATTCTTAACAAACTTGTTAGATTCCTCAAACTTAACATGAATAGACTCTTCAATAGTCAAAGATGATCTAATGAAAACTCTATAAGCCTTACTAGTGTTTGAGTAACCTACAAAAATAGCCTCATAAGATTTAGGATCAAATTTTCCTAAAAAATCTTTTGTATTTAAAACAAAGCATTTGCAACCAAAAACTTTAAAATAGGAAACATTAGGTTTTCTAGAAAAATACATTTCAAAAGAAGTTTTAGTAGTATTTTTACACAAGAAAACACGATTTGATATATAGCATGATGTATTAACGGCCTCGGCCCACAAATAATGTGGTAGACCATATTCACTTAGCATTGTCCTAGCCATCTCTTGTAATGTTCTATTTTTCCGTTCAACTACTCCATTTTGTTGTGGAATTCTAGGACAAGAAAGTTCATGCTTTATTCCATGTTCATCACAAAAAGTGGTAAAGGGTTGGTTAATGAATTCACCTCCTCTATCACTTCTTATTATCAAAATCGAAACATCTTTTTCTTTTTCAACTCTTTTCTTAAAAGTTTGGAAATACGAAAATGCTTGGCTTTTATGTTCAAGAAAGAAAACCCAAGTAAATCTTGAAAAATCATCAACCAAAACATAAGCAAATCTATTCCCACTTAGACTTTTGGTTTGTGTAGGGCCAAAAAGATCCATATGGATTAACTCCAAAGGACGTGATGTCATGATATCCTTAATTGACTTGAAAGAAGACTTAGTTTGTTTCCCAAATTGACATGCGTCACAAACTCGGTCCTTTTTAAAATTCAAGCAAGGAATACCTTTCACCATCTCCTTTGTGTTTAACCTAGAAATGTGATCAAAAGAAATATGCCCTAATCTCCTATGCCACAACAAAGAGTCATCATCGAGGGCTTTCAAACAAGTAATATTACAAGACATATTTAACATATCAATCATATAAACATTACTTTCACGAAAACCGGAAAATACACAAACATTAGAAATTCTATCAATAACTTTACAAGCAACATTATCAAAAACAACATCAAAACCTTTATCACAAAGTTGACTAACACTCAAGAGATTATGCTTGAGGCCATCAACTAAAACTACATTTTCAATTAAAGGAGAGGTGCCAAGTTTTACATTACCAATACCGATGATTTTACCCTTGGCGTCATCTCCGAAGGTGACGGTGCCACCTTCATGATATCTTGATAGGGTTGCAAAGTTGTTGATGTCCCAAGTCATGTACCTTGAGCAACCGCTATCAAGATACCACAATCCTCTACGTCGTTGGGATTTGGAAAGTACCTACATCATTTAACATAATTGTTGATTTTGGTACCCAAACTTTCTTGGGTCCTTGAAAGTTAGTGCCTCGAACCCAAACATTATGACGTGATACGTTTAATCTATCATAGCAAAAATTGGCTAAGTACCCTTTCCGTCCACAATGTGAACATGAGAACACTCTACCATACATGAATGCATGATGTGTATGTGTAGTGTGAGCATGTTTTGGGGTTTTGCCATGTTGTTTAGGTTGTGTAGCATGAACATGAACATGAGCATGAGCATTTTTCTTTGGGGCTTGTTTCTTAGGAAACATAGCCTCAATTTTCTTCTTGTTAAACTCACAATCTTTCAAAACAACACTTAATGAGTCTAATCTTTCCTTAAGCATAGAAACTTCATTTGAATCAATTAGTGGGGCCTTACCTTTGCAAGAAATCTTATATTTTTCAAAATCATTTTTGGTAGTGGCCAAAGTGGAAACCAACTCATCTTTTTCTTTTGTAAGAGTAAAAACTTGAAGACTTAAAGATTCATTTTCCTTTTTCATTTTAAGATACTTTTTCTTTAAGAAATCATAGTTTTGTGACAACTCAACAAAAGCCTCTTCTAACACATCCATAGAAAGTTCATTATCATGAGATGGGGAAGAGGTTACCTTGCTTGTGCCTTCATTAGCCATGAAGCACATGTTGGCGGTGTCTATTTCTTCCTCGGATTCGGTCTCCGAATCCCAAGTTGCCTTCATAGCCTTCTTCTTGTAAGGCTTCTTTGAAGTGGAAGGCGTTGCTTTGTCCGGACACTCCGCCACAATGTGTCCCGGTCTTTGGCAATTGAAGCACACAATCTTTCTTTCTTCTTTGCCTCCTTGCCATCTTCTTCTACCTTGGTACTTCGCCTTGTTGTACATCCTCCGGACATTCTTAACAAGGAGTGAGAGCTCCTCATCATCTTCTTCTTCATCATCTTCATCGGAGTGTGTAGCTTGACTCTTGAAGGCGATAGTCTTCTTTTTGGAAGGAGCCATATCCTCCCTTGCTTTCCTTTCCATCTCATGGGTTTTGAGGTTCCCAATGAGACCTATAAGCTCCATCTCTTTATTGTCGTTGAGTTCCTTCAAGGTTGTTGCTTTAACTTCCCATGAAGGAGGAAGAGCCCGGATGATCTTCCTTACTCTTTGATCATTGTTGATATCTTCACCTAAAGAAGAGAGTCCATTAGTAATCTTGGTAAATCTTGTAACCATATCATCTATGGTTTCATTATCTTGCATGCTAAATGTTTCATATTGGGACCGAAGAAGGTCAATCTTAGCCTTCTTTACTTGTGAGGTTCCCTCATGAGTGACTATCAAGTGTGACCAAATCTCATATGCGGATTTGCAATGTATAACCCTAGCTATGTCATCATCATTTAGGGCTTGAAGAAGTGCATAGTGAGCTTTGGCATTGGCATCGAATTCCTTAGTCTCTATTTCGGACCAAGTGGATTCGTCACCGGGGGGTACACTAAAGGACTTAGTCACGGCTTTTGCAACTCGGCTACCTAGAGATTGCAAAAACACGGTCATCTTAACTTTCCATATGGGAAAGTTAAGTCCATCAAACTTAGGAGGGGTCTTAATTCCATCGGCCATTTTTACTATATGAATATGAATGAAATGATTAGCAAATTAGGATCTTCTCTAAGGTTGTTAAACCAAATCCTAGAGTCCAAGCTCTGATACCAATTGAAAAACACCTAGAGGGGGGGTGAATAGGTGTGAATGCTAATCTAATGATCTTTTTAAACTTTAATTAAATGAGTGATGCAACGATCTCTCAAAACACGACTAAGAGCCGAATACCCCTTGCGAGGTTCTGAACTCCTTCCTCCCAATTCCCCTAGATATGGGTTAGAGGTGCGCAATGCAACCGTGTTGTATGAGATATGATCGAACAAGTAAAGGATGAAATGCTATGATGAAATACACACAAGCAATATAGCAAGTAAAGTGAACAAGACAAGATTGCACAAGTAAGGGGTTAGTTCTCAAGCAAATAATTCAAGACAATATAAAGCAAGAGAAATTGTAAGCAAGAATAACGCAAAGGCAATCGCAAACAAGATGATTTGTTACGAGGTTCGAGCACACTTGCTCTAGTCCCCGCCTTCACCTCCGTGAAGGGTTTCCACTATCCACCGAGGATGCCTTTACAATTTGGTCTACCGAAGACCGAGCACCGAGCTCCACCGAGTACAAAGGACCTCTACCGAAGAGGTTGCTCCACAAGGAAAGGATTACAAGAACAAAGTGATCACAACAAGATCACTACACTCTTTCTCAAACTCTTTTACAAACACTCTCACTTCAATTACAACTTCACTATAGAATGAGTATTGAATTTTTGGCTCTATGAAGTGTGGTGAGAAAAACTTCAGTTGTAGAGTGATATTAGCAATCAAACACAACTGAAAAACTAGCTCAAAAAGAATTGAAATGAAAGCTTTAAACTCTTTTCTTTTCTCTTTTGAAAGCAATGCAAACTTGAGGATTTTTCTAAGTGATATGCAAGAGAGACTTCTCCTCTATTTATAGGGTTAGAAAATAGGTTAAAAACAATTTCTTTACACCTAATTTGACCTGCAAAAGCTCCCCAACAACTCTCTAAAAAATCTGTTAAAGCAGAAAAAGAGACAGATTTTCAGAACTGCCCAAAGAGGAAAGAGCCGTTAAGCTTGTTGCAGGCCTGGCGGTCGACCGGTCCGGTCGACCGCCAGCACAGCTGCAAAGAGCCGTTGGCGCCCGGTCGACCGGTCCGGTCGACCGTCCCAAAAGAGGAAACACAGTTTCCTTCTTCCGGTCGACCGGTCCGGTCGACCGAAACAACCTGAGAGCAATTTGCTCTCCGTCGGTCGACCGGTCCGGTCGACCGACAGACATGCACAAACAGTGCATGTCCAGACACATCGCCGGTCGACCGGGCCGGTCGACCGAAGTTGTCTGAAATAGAAAAAATTGCAGTTTTTGGAGTTAGAAAAATTTTGAGAAATATTTTAAAAATACATATAGCTAAGTATTATGCAGAAAATAGTTTATACACATGTTATATACAAGATTTTCAGGATATAAAACTTTTGGTACATGTATATATAAACTAAGGCATAAAACTTAGAAATAGCCATTTTTCCATTTTCAAAACATAGGAAATATATGAAACAAGTGTGTGTGCAAATCCTAGAGCCAAATTTCATATACTCAAACTTTAACATTCTATTTCTTACAATGATTCTAAGACTTCAAGATCTTCAATAGGCTTCTTCATATGATCTTCAATACTTGTTCCTTGAGCCCAATTGGAGTTGACTTGAGTCCAAATCCTTGTATTTGTGAGAGAAGACTTCTAGAATGAATAGAAATCTGAAACACACTTAAACAACAAATGTTATTAGTACAAATAACTAATATGTTTTGTAATCATCAAAATACACTAATCATGGGTGATTGTAACCTTGGGCCAACATAATTAAGTAACCACCAACCTTCGGGCTTTCGGCCCTTAATCCCCTTCCTAGACACCGATTTGGCGAGAGTTAATTTCGAACAACTTCCTCCTTCAGCCAATCTCCTAATTAGTCCGAGTTAACCTAAGGCCAACGTCTAGTCAATTTTTATTTTAGGATTAGGATTGTTAGTGCAACGGAGATGATTTGTGGGCCAAGGAAGGGTAATGATGTCCCTACCTTATCTTATTTTTGAGTTTTGCCCTTAAAGTGATTTAGTGCACGTGTAAAGCAACAGACAAGTAATCACTCAAAAGCAGTAAATTAGCCAAGGGTGCTTCCTAGTCTATATGCAATGCAAACATACCTTGTCATCAGCACTCTTCAACAGAAATTAAGAAATTTAAATAGACACGTGCCTTTGATGCAAGAGTCTAATTTTTTTTTAATTAGTCAACTAATAAGTTACTGTTAATTAATTTGCAGTATGCAGGATGATCACAGAAAAAAATATCAACTGCAAAAAATAGTACTTTACAATTTGCAGCAGCCCTGCAAAATTTGAAGCACAATTATGCTGCAATAAATTTTCCTGTTAGCAGATCCTGCAAAAAAACAAAAATAAATAATTAGTTTTAGAGAATATCATACCATTCCCTCCTCCGCAACGGCGCAAAATTTTGATTGAGACGGGAAATTGTATTGTAAATAAAGAAAGAGTTAAAGTTAGAAAGTTCTTAGTCTCCTCTCAATGTAACCGCGTAGCAAGGGCTAGATGGGTCGATCCACAGGAAGGATGCGCTGGAAGCTTTTGGAACGAATTCTCTAAAAATTAGCTTGTAAAAGAAGAAATTATGATGTGAGCAAATATTTTAAATAGAAAGAATAAGCATAGTCAACTAATCATCTACCACAACCAAACATTAGTCTATCAAGAATAAATATCATGTTGAACCTATAAAGATTAACCCTAGATTATTGGTTTAAATCCAAGAAAGAAAAGAAAGAAAAAGATTAAACCCTATTGGCAGTACACTAGATAAAACTAAGCATTAGTTTATCAAAGTCCCAAAGTATAGTTTAAGAAAAGCAGTTTTAACTTAACGTTAAACCATCAAAGCATCTAAGTATAAACCAAGAATAATTATTAAATAGTATACCCTAAACCTAGTTTAACTCAATTCATGACTAAATCTTCAAGAATTATTATTTGCCTACCCTAGAGTTTTTAACATGAATAGAGTTCAATCAATTTATCTTCATATATCTAAGTTTTAGTTGGTGGAGAGATTAGCAAGCTACTAAAGAATTAGTTACACATAATTATGGTAGAATTTAGCATGGTATTTAAAGATTACATAAAAGAGATGAAATTAGAATAAAAGAGACACAAATTAAAATAACAAAGAGATTGAAAAAGAATAATGACCTTTATTGAATCTGTCACCAACTCAGTACAAAGCCTTCTCCTTTCTTCAACTCTTCTTCAAAGTAAAAAAAATAAAAACTAGAAAAATACAAGTAAATTTGGAAAGTAAGAGGATCTAAAGGAAACTGTAGACTATCTCCTTCCTCTGTTGCTCTGCAATGATATTTATAGGAGAAAACCAGAGTGATAAGAACTGTATGAAGATAAGAGGAGCTAAATATTTCTGAATATGAATTCTTCTCTTATCTCCAAATTTGATTTGACTTATCCATAATTTTATATAAAAATTTAATTCTGATCTACAACTTATTATCGTGTTGATTGCTGAATATGGATCATTAAACTGCTGAATTGGAACGTGTGATCAACGTAAGAATTGTAGTCCTTCAAGTCTTCTTTCTGAATCATCTTAAATCATCAAATTTGAGTTTCTATAGAGAAAGTTATGATTGAAATAGTAAAGAGTGTCCAGTGTGAATCCAAATTAAATTCAGATTTTCTCTCTTTATCTTCATCTTGTGGTGCAAGCAATCTGGTTCAAATAGAAGTCCATCTTTCTTTAATTAGGATGATGATTTATCTTGTTATATTTTTTCCTCTTCTAGATTTGAATAGGAATTAGGAGTCCTACTTTATCCTTCCTCCTCATCCCCTAGATTTTTAATTAATAATTTAAAATCCAAGTTTAGATTAGGTTAGATAAGATAGAAGCTTCTAATTATTAAAATAAATCATGCATGTGGGCTTGTGGGCTTTTTGGGTTTCAATTGGGCTTCATTTATTTATTCTTTAATTACTCAAGGCCTGCACAACACTAAACAATAAAACGTTAAGTAGCAGTGCTTTATAAAAGAATAAGTAGGAAAATATGATGATAAATATGATGATAAACATGCACTTTGACTACCTATCATTCAATCAAGAGAGCTTTTAAAGCACCTCAACTCTTAATCCAGAGGAATCTAGAGTAGTAATTCCAGAGCCCTTCACGGGAAATTCGGGCTCACTCTTGGTTACACATAGTGTGTTAGCAATTAGTATTTTAATTCTGTATTATTCATCACTAGATTAGCACTACACCTATTCTCCCCCTCTAGGTGTACTTTTAATTGGTATCAGAGCCTGATATTTGGTTTAACCACTTAAGAGTGAGATCCTTCATTTGCTAATCTATTAGTTGCTTTGCACACAAGTAGTTTATACACTCAAGGATTTTCTTACCCCTCCCATGTATGATATTTCCGACATCGATATGTGAAAATGTAAGATGAGTGCATATCTAAAAGCCCTAGGTTTCCATGTTTACCTTGCCACTATCAAGAAATCTTATCTTGGTAATCACAAGTATATAGAGGCTAACACACAAGCTTTAGATGCTCTAAAGTACACATTAAGCAAAGAACATCTTTTTTTGATTTCTCATTGTGATTCCGTTTTTGCAGTGTGGAACACATTGACCTCTCCCAAGGAATAAGTGTAACACATTTTGGAGAGAGAACTAAGAAGGGATGAATCTGAGCAAAGATGATATATGGTCCAAGGGAATGACTCCCTTGAGATAAATTCGGATACTCATCTTGATGATTGTGCTAGTTTTACATGTGATGATAATGCTATGGATACCAATGCTTTAAATAAAGAGCTTTCCATGTTTTGTGAAAACTCGTTGAAAACTTACAAAGTTTTAAAAAATAAAAGTTTTGAATTAAGAAAAGAAAATGAAAATTTATTTTCAAAACTTAATATGAATTTGTAAGAGAGAGTTGAGATTTTAAGTGAAAGAGATTCCTTGAAACCTCAAATTGACCTTGCCTTGAAAGAAAATGAGTTGTTGAAAAATAAAAATGATTTTGATCATGTTTTGAAGAAAAATGTGGTTTTGTCTTCAAAACTTGATTTTGTTGTAAAAGAAAATGATTCTTTGAAAAATAAAATTGTTTTAATTTCAAAAGAATTGGATTTAGTTTCAAAGAAAAATACTTTCTTGAAAAATGATTTTGCTTCCCATTCTTGTTATGCTTCTATTGATACATCTCCTAATGATAAGAATGCATGGTTCACTTCTTCTTCAATCTCTGAAAATGATATTTGTATTTTGAAGAAGAATGTAGATTGTTTGGGCTCCAGTTTGGCCAATGTGTCATGAATCACACACGTTTGGATCTATATTTCGAAAGAAACATACTCCACATATTCATGCACACCCTCCATGGCATACACATGCTTCTCATGTTCACAAACATGACACCTTGATGTTAGTGTGTACACTGTACACATTGTGGACGTATGTGCCACCTTGTAAAATTTTGTTATGATAGAATATATGATTCAAATTTTGCAAATAAGTTTATTTGGGTTAGGAAAGGAGCTAACCCCATTGGACCCAAGACAGCGTGGGTACCAAAATCCACCCTTATTTCATTTGTTGTAGGTGTGGGCTCTCACAAGATGTGAGAGTATTGGTGCTTTGATGGTGGATGCGTTTGAGCTTGATAGACACTACATTGGATGCATCACCTTCAAAGATGTTTGGTGGGAGAACCACCATGGTTTGGAGAACTAGAAATTGGTTCATTAATTTTGGTAACATCTTTAACTCCTTGTTCTAGTTTACATGCTTTATAATGATGTTTTAGCATGTTTGTGGTTTTAATGCTCATTATGTTAAATGCAATGTTTATTAAGCTTCTGATATACATGCATAGTATTTGAGATACGCCCATATTCATATGGATTCATACTTGTTTGTGTTCTCAATTTTTGTTTAGCTATTGTGCATGCCTTAGTGATAATAATATTTGTATTTACCTTAATGATCATATTTGTTTATATTTTGTGCTTCTTATTTTGATTGCTTATTAAGATGTAGTTTTCGTTAAAACTTGTGTTTATACTTGTAAAATTAGTGAGCCACACTTGATTATCATGTGTTTGTATTTTATTGCTCATGTGTGCTCATTACATGTACTTGTATAATCTTGTTTTGATGATTCTTACATCTTTACTTGTTTTCTATTTTTGTACATGTTTTTATGTTTAGCTTCATGTATATGTTAATTTTGTTAAAAACTATAGTATACATGTCTATCCTAAGAGTCACTTGCCTTCATGCAATATTCTTTTATGGACTCTTTTATATTTGGGATATATATGTAAACTTTAATTAGACAAAACATACATATACCTTGAAGCTTATTTAGTTTTGATGAAAATTAAATTTTTCATAGTTTCATATTTTTGGTAAAAGAAATTTACTCATTTTGATTTTGATTGAGCTTCATTATTTCATTTTCATGTATATGTTTCTTGTATGACTCTTGTACACTCGAAATATTTTATTTACTCATTGTTTTGATTCAGAGCCTATTGAGTTTATAGATTTTTGAGTATCGATTCTCGTGTAACTTTTATATTTTATGGATACATTTATATTTTATTTCTTGCTTGAAGGATTCATAGTAGTTTTTAAAGTTTTCTTAAAACTAGTTTCGTATTCATCAATTGGTAGGATTTTCAAATATATTAAAACATATTCAAATCATATTTTTGGAAACTCCTACCTTCAAAGGGCAGTTGGATGGGCGACCATGCCTTGTATACCCTTATTGAATATCTTTTTAGACATGTGCATGAAAGGGAGGTAGTTATGAGATATGCATAATTTTATTAAAAATTGATTTTTGTATACTTATATTTGTTTTCTATGTATATGTATGCATCATATCTCAATTAATATTATATCTTTCTCTGATCATACATACATATAGATGTTTTTTCTTATGCTTATTTTATAATGTCCATACTGTAGGTCACCTAGAGGGGGGTGAATAGGTGACAAAATAATCTAATGAAGCACTAATACGGAATTAAAAACTATTTATGCAAACGAAAACTATTAGGCTAACACACAAAGTATAACACAAGAGTGTAGCCGAATTCCCGGTGAAGGGTTCTGAACTATCTCCTCAAGATTCCTCTAGATTAAGAGTTGAGGTGCCACTATGACTCTCTTGGTTGAATACTAGTGTAAGTAAACAATCCCAAGCATATATCAATTAAGTATAAGAAAATATCAAGCGAGTAATAGATATGAACAACATGAGCCTGAAAGATATAAAACACAAGTGATAGAGAGAGAGATGAACAATCACAAACACGGGAGATTTGTTTCGAGGTTCAAGCACACTTACTCTACGTCCTCGCCTTCAACACTATGAAGGATTTCCACTAAAATGATCCCGCAAGATCACCCTGTGCCGTAACACCTACAACGAGCTCCCTCAAGAACTCTTGGACCCCCAAGTTCCTCACTTGTTCCCGCAAGAACAATACACGTGAACCCGCAAGCTCGCCGAGGCCGCAACCTTTACAACTCCTCAAATAAAAGGGGTGGAACACTTGTGATCACTACTCTTGATTACAAAAATAAACTCTCTCATAACAAGGATCCTAGAGGATGAATATAGCAATAAAAAGATCAAGCTTGTGTGAGAAAAACAGATAGATGTTGTGGTGGAAAACTCAAGAAATCTCTTTGAAAACTTGAAAAAACACTCTTGAAAAGCTCTCTTTTTTATATAGAAGTTTAACCCAAAAACTTATTGAAAAACTTCTGTGGAAGATTGGAAAAACTAGCTCCAAAATTCTTCTCAAAATCTTGTCTAAAACTCACCCAAAAACTCCATATTTATAGGCCAAGAAAAACTAGCCGTTATGGCTCAAAAATTAGCCAGAATGGCCTACCGATCGACCGACCAACGGCCAAATTTCTGACCGTTGGAGTCTGGCGATCGACCGACTGGCTGACCGGCCTTAGACTCAGACTGTGCAATAGGTCAACTTTGAGCACATTTTTGAGGCCTAAAACGTTAGAAGTTAGAAATATGTATATAGGATAAATTTGTAGATCTTGAAGTCTTCTTTCTAATACAACTTAAATTTAATCAATATCATTTCAGAGTATAAAGTATTAACAAAATACTAATGGTGTCAAACCAAAAACTGTAAACTATTTTCAGAACAAGAACAGATTTCAACCCAATATTTGACATCTTTAACATTTGAATCAAAAAAATGATTATTGAATAAGAAATATAGCTCTGAAAGTTATATTTGAAATGCAATTTAAATCATGTTAATTGAATATAAAATAAAAAATTATGACTAAAAATCTACAAGGGCCTAGAGCAGATCAGCAGAACGATCGGCCACCTGGTCGACCTAGAAAACCCAAGGGCTCTACAAACTCAGTCGGTCGACCGGTCGGTCGGCCGATCTCTACTGCAGTCGACCGGTCAGTCGATCGAGCTCAAGTCACACGGGCTTGTGCACGTCGGTCGACCGCCAACAGCCCAAAAAATAGTTTTAACAACTTTCTAAAATACATCTTAAATTCTATAAAATCTCCATTAAATCTACAAAAATAATTTCATTGAAATACTTTGAAGTACAAACATGTGTGATCAAAAATCAATACATTTTACAAACATGTGACCTATTTTTGAGGTATCGAATTTAAAGCTTAAAACAAAATTCGTATTTTTTGAAAATCAAACTTTTGTGTGTGTATAAGCTTGAGCATTCTACAACTAATCTATTCTTTATATTTTATCTAAAAATAAAATCTTAACACTTACAAATATGACACAAGCCATGAAAATCTTCTCTTGAAAAACTTCTTCTCCATCTTGACTTCATCTAAACTTGATCCATGAGCTAGACTCCTCTTTGAATATTTGATGCGATCTTGAAGGCCAGCTCTTGAATAAACACGTGCTAGCTTCGAAACTTGACTTCGAATCTTTCGTTGAAGCTAAACACCGACTAAGATCTTGATCAAATATCTGAAACTAAATAAGCACAAGATCATTAGTACTATAACTACATGAGTTAATCATCATCAAAACTAGGGTGATGGACCTTTGGGCAAACACATACATCTTTAGCACAAATTTATTTCATGCTAAATTTGATTTAATTCTTAAGGAAAATTGGTATCTTTATAAGCTTATGCATTATTTTTATTGGTATTTCATAAAGGGAGAGAAAATTTCTTATTTTATCTTTCAATTAGTTTTATTTTCAATTGGAATCTTACTCTCACTTTTATGATGAAAAATATTTTGTTTGGCATATACTAACATTTTTAATATTGATATACATAATCTTCAATTGACATTATTCTCAATTTGGTATCTTTATTGCAAAATAGTTTTAGTATTCACCTAAAAATTTAGTTTTTTACTTTAAATTGGTATCATGCCTTTCTGTTGGTATCAATTAGTAAAAAGATTATTTTACTTTAAATTGGTTTCTTTCAATTGATTGTTTTTTATTTGGTATCAAAATAAAAAGATTTGTTTTATTGGTATTGTTTATTTTTCTTCACCCCTTTATTGATGAGTGACAAAAAAGGAGAAAGATTTGGGATTATATATGCATGTTTGATTAATTATTTATGCATACACACACACACACACACGTGTGTGTGTGTGTGTGTGTGTGTTTTATGATTATCATTGCATATCTTTTATTATTATTTATTAGTATTTTGAGCTTACATTGCATAACTATATGTTTTATTGTTATGCATAAGTTAAGGGGGAGCTTCTATAAAGCATATCCTTAATCTATGCTTATATAACCTCATAAGTTTTTTCATCATCAAAAAGGGAGAAATTGTTGGCCCAGAGGTCTTTCACCTTAGTTTGATGATGACTAACTTATGAAGGTTAGTTACTAATGATCTTGTATTTATATAGTTTCAGATATTGCTTAAGATCTTAGTAGGTGTTTAGCTTCAATAAAAGGTTCAAAACCAGTTTTGAAACTAACATGTGTTGATTCAAGAGCTCGCGCATCAAGATCGCATCTAGTACTCGGAAAAAGCAAGCTCTTAGGATTGAGTTTAGATCGAGTCATCTTGAAGATGAAGATCGACAAGAAGACATCGGTTAGATTTGTTTAGTTTGAGTTTAAATCTTGTGTAAGAATAGATTAGTTTTGATATGCTCAAGTTCACACACACACACACACACACACACACAAGTTCAAAAGTTTATTGGTTTCGGCTTAACCATTTTGGATTTTCAAGATCATATAATCAAAAAAAGTTTACATGGTTTATATATATGTTGGATTTCATACATATACATTATTGTTTCATATTGTAGAAAAAACTTATTTTGATGATTCTAATTCATGTGTTTTAAGTTTTGCTTTATCAAAATTATTTTGGATTTAATGTCAAAAACAAAGATATATCATTTATATGTGTATTGGATCATTTTCATACACACTATACTTCATATGTGTTTCAAATATCATGTTTTTATACTTATACAAGTTTTGGACACAACGTATTTACATTTCAAAATTCTAAGATTGAAAATTACGGTTTTCGGTTTAAAACTTAATTTCCATACCTCAAAAATAATTCAAATAGTTTTAAATATGTGTTGAATTTTGGCCATACATATTTGTACTTCAAATATTTACATGAATGTAATTCTGTGGATTTTACGTGATTTTATGGGATTTTATAGGGATTTAACAACTTAAAATTTAAACCCTATAACCCAGTCCTGAGCCTGCTGGCGGTTGACCGATCGGTCGACTGGACCAGAGCTCGGTTGACCGGTTGGTCAATCGATGTGCATAGGACATGCACAACTGCCTTGGCCTTGGGCCGGTCAACTACACGGTCGAAGATCGGTCAACCTACCCAGAAAGGGAACTCTCTGGTTCTGGCTACGGTCGACCGAGCGGTCGACCGTTAGGGAAGTTTGCTTGGGGCGGTCGATCGAGCGGTCGACCGGTAACCCTAACAGTCAGAATTCTGACCGTTGGCCGGTCGACCGGGCGATCGACCGGCAGGCCAATCTTGCCTGGTTCTGAATCCCAACAGCTATATTTCAAGACCCAATATAAATGGGTCTTTGAGAACTGTTTTAACCAAGATTTTTTGGAGCCAAAATTTTTATCTTTTACAGAGTTTTTAACTAGTTTTCAAGACAAATTTAAGAACTTTAATCTCTCTATCTTTATTTGTTTCAAAGTTTTTGAAAAATTAAAAGAAATAAGTCTTTGGGAATTTAGTTTTGTTCTTCATTTTCATATCTATCTTTAAGTTTTTTTCAAGTGTTTTCTTTATTGTTTCTTATCCAAAACACTTTGTTTTCTCACATACTTGAGTTATCATCTCAAATCCATCTTTAGGATCTTTGTATTTTGAGAAAAATTGTTTGTGATCTTTCAAGATCACCAAGAGAGTACTTATGATCTTTGTGATCACCAAGTGTATTTCTTTCTTTGCTTTGTGCATCCTCTTGTACAGAGGTGATTGTGTAGAGAGATGGAGTTGTGTACTCTGTTGTTGAGTTATAATTCCTCAGTGGAGGTCCCTGTGTGGAAGATCCTATCGTGGATAATTGAAATCCTTCTGTGGGAAGATGGGGACGTAGAGCAGTGGCTCGAGCCTCGAAACATATACCGGTGTTTGCGTTTGATCCACTATCTCTCAACTCTATCTCTCTTATATCTTGCATTGCTTTACATTATTCATATTCATATATATGATTGATATAGTTTGTGTACCCACACTTGTGTTCAACCAAGAGAGCTGTTAAAGCACCTCAACTCTTAGTCCAGAGAAATCTAGAGGAGTAGTTTCAGAGCCCTTCACAGGAAATTCAGGCTCACTCTTGATTACACTTAGTGTGTTAGCAGTTAGTGTTTTAATTCGATATTATTCATTATTAGATTAGCACTACACTTATTCACCCCCCCTCTAGGTGTACTTTCAATTAGTATCAGAGGCTATACTCCTGATATTCAGTTTAACCACTTAGGAGTGAGATCCTTTATTTATTAATCTAATAGTTGATTTGCACACATATAGTTTATACACTAATGAATTTTCTTGCCCCTCCCATGTATAATGTTTCCAACATCAATATGTGAAAATTTAAGATGAGCTCATATCTAAAAGCCCTAAGTTTGCATGTTTGCCTTGCCACTATCAAGAAATCTTATCTTGATAATGACAAACATATAGAGGCTAGAACACAAGCCTTAGGTGCACTAAAGCACACACATTAAGTAAAGAATATCTTTCTTTGATTTCTCAATATGATTCCGCTTTTGTAGTGTGGAACACATTGACCTCTCCCAAGGAAAAAGTGCAACACATTTTGGAGAGAGAACCAAGAAGGAATGAATTCGAACAAACATGCTACATGGTCCAAGGAAATAACTCCCTTGAGATAAATTCGGATACCCATCTTGATGATTGTGTTATTTCTTCATATGATGATAAAGTTATGGATACCAATGCTTTAAATGAAGAGCTTTTCATGTTTTGTAAAAACTTGTTGAAAAAGTACAAAGTTTTAAAAAACAAAAATTTTGAATTAAGAAAAGAAAACAAATATTTTTTTAAAACTTAATATGGTTTTGCAAGAGAGGGTTGATATTTCAAGTGAAAGAGATTCCTTGAAAATCTAACTTGACCTTGCCTTGAAAGAAAAAGAGTTGTTGAAAAATAAAAATATTTTGATCTTGTTTTGAAGAAAAATGAGGTTTTATCTTCAAAACTTGATTTTGTTGTGAAAGAAAATGATTCTTTGAAAAAAAATTGTTTCAATTTCAAAAGAATTGAATTTAGTTTCAAAGGAAAATACTTCCTTGAAAAATGATTTTACTTCCCATTCTTGTCATACTACATTGATACATCTCCTAGTAATAAGAATGCATGCTCCACTTTTTCTTCAATCATTGAAAATGATATTTGTATTTTAAAGAAACATGTAGATTGTTTGGGCTCCACTTTGAGCCAATATGCCATGAACCACACATGTTTGGAATCTATGTTTCGAAAGAAACATACTCCACGTATTCATGCACACCCTCTACAGTATACACATGCTTCTCATGTTCACACACATGATACCTTGTATGCTAGTGTGTACACTTGTACATATTGTGGACGTACGGGTCACCTTACAAAATTTTGTTATGATAGAATACATGCTTCAAATTTCACAAGTAAATTTGTTTGGGTTAGGAAAGGTGCTCACTCCCATAGATTCAAGAAAGTGTGGATACCAAAATCTACCCCTATTTCATTTATTGTAGGTGTGGGCTCTCACAAGATGTGAGAGTATTTTTGCCTTGATGGTAAATGCATTTGAGATTGATGGACACTACATTGGATGCATCACCTTCAAAGATGTTTGGTGGGAGAACCACCATGGTTTGGAGATCTAGAGATTGGTTCATTGATTTTGGTAACTATCTCAACTTCTTGTTCCAGTTTACATGCTGTATAATGGTGTTTTAGCATGTTTTTGGTTTAATGCTCATTATATTAAATGCAATATTTATTAAGCTTGTGATATATATGCATAGTATTTGAGATACACTCATATTCATATGGATTCATACTTGTTTGTGTTCTCAATTATTTTTAGCTATTGTGTATACCTTAGTGATAATAATATTTGCATTTACCCTAATGATCATATTTGTTTATATTTTGTGCTTCTTATTTTGATTACTTGTTTAGATGTAGTTTTTGTTAAAAACTTATATTTATACTTATACAATTAGTGAGCCACACTTGATTATCATGCGTTTGTGCTTTATTGCTCATGTGTGCTCATTACATGTATTTGTATAACCTTATTTTGATGATTCTTGCATCTTTATTTGTTTTCCTATTTTTGTACATGTTTTTATGTTTAACTTCATGTATATGTTAATTTTGTCCACAACTATAGATATACATGTCTATCTTAAGAGTCACTTGCCTGCATGCAATATTATTTTATAGACTCGTTTATATTTGGGATATGTATTTATACTTTAGTTTAGACAACACATACATATATCTTGAAGCTTGTTTAGTTTTGATGAAACTTAAATTTTTCATAGTTTCATATTTTTGATAAAAGAAATTTACTCATTTTGACTGAGCTTCATTGTTTCATTTTCATATATATGTTTCTTGCATGACTCTTGTACGCTCGATATATTTTATTTACTCTTGGTTTTGATTCATGAGCCTATATGAGTTTATAGATTTTTGAGTGTCGATTCTCATGTAATTTTCATATTTCATGGATACATTTATGTTTTATTCCTTACTTGAAGGATTTCATACTAGTTTTTAAAGTTTTCTTAAAACTAGTTTCGTATTCTTTAATTGGTAAGATTTTCAAATACGTTAAAACATCTTCAAATCATATTTTTGGAAACTCCTACCTTCAAAGGGCGGTTGGATGGGCGATTATACCTTGTGTACCCTTATTGAATATCTTTTTAAATATATACATGAAAGGGAGGTAGTTATGAGATATACATGATTTTAATGGAAATTAATTTTTGTATACTCATATTTGATTTCTATGTATATGTATGCATTATCTCAATTGATATTATATCTTACTCTGATCATACATACATATAGAGTGCTTATTTTACAATGTCCATACATCTTTAGCACAAATTGAATTCATACTAAACTTGATTTAGTTCTTAAGAAAAATTAGTATCTTTACAAGCTTATGCATTATTTTTATTAGTATTTCATAAAGGGGGAGAAAAATTCTTATTTCATCTTTCAGTTAGTTTTATTTTCAATTGGCATCTTACTCCCACTTTTATGATAAAAAATATTTTGTTTGGCACACGCTAACATTTTCAATATTGGTATCAATAATCTTCAATTGGTATTATTCTCAATTTGGTATCTTTATTGTAAAATAGTTTTAGTATTCACCTAAAATTTTGATTTTTACTTTAAATTGTATCATGTCTTTCTATTGGTCTCAATTAGTAAAAAATTTATTTTACTTTCAATTGGTTTCTTTCAATTGACTGTTTTTTATTTGGCAACAAAATAAAAAGATTTGTTTTATTGGTATTATTTGTTTTTTTCACCCCCTTTATTGATGAGTGACAAAAAGAGGGAGAAAGATTTGGGATTATTATGCATGTTTGATTAATTGTTCTTGCATATATATACATGTGTTTTATGATTCTCATTGCATATCTTTTATTGTTGTTTATTGGTATTTTGAGCTTACATTGCATATCTATATGTTTTATTGTTATGCATAAGTTAAGGGGAGCTTCTATGAAGCATATCCTTAATCTATTCATATATAACCTCATAAGTTTTGTCATCATAAAAAAGGAAGAGATTTTTAGCCTAGAGGCCCTTCACCTTAGTTTTGATGATGACTAACTTATGAAGATTAGTTACTAATGATCTTTAGTTTATATATTTTCAGATATTGTTCAAGATCTTAGTAGGTGTTTAGCTTCAATAAAGAATTTAAAGTTAGTTTTGGATAACACATGTTGATTCAAGAGCTCGTGTGTGAAGTTCACATCTAGTACTCGGAAGAAGTCAAGCTCTTTGAATCGGGTTTGGATCAAGTTATCTTGAAGATAAAGATCGATAAGAAGACATCAGTTAGGTTTGTTCAGTTTGAGTTTAGATCTTGTATAAGAATATGTTAGTTTTGATATGCTCAAGTTCACACAGACACAAGTTCAAAAGTTTATTGGTTTCGGTTTAACAGTTTTAGATTTTCAAGATCATATCTTCAGTTTTCATGAATAGATAGATTCAAAAGAAGTTTACATAGTTTATATGTATGCTGGATTTCATCTATATACATTATTATTTCATATTGTAGAAAAAACTTATTTTGATGATTCTAATTCATGTGTTATAAGTTTTACTTTATCAAAACTTAGTTTTAGATTTAATGTCAAAAATATAGATATATCATTTATATGTGTATTGAATCATTTTCATACATACTATGCTTCATATGTGTTTCAAATATCTGTCTTTGTATTTATACAAGTTTTCGAGAAAACGTATTTTTATTTCAAAATTCTAAGATTGAAAAATATGGTTTTCAGTTTAAAGCTTAGCTTCCATACCCTAAAATAATTCAAATAGTTTGAAATATGTGTTGAATTTTAATCATACATATTTGTACTTCAAATATTTACATGACTTAATTTTGTGGATTTTATGTGATTTTATGAGATTTTATAGGGATTTAACAACTTAGATTTCAAACCCTATAACCCAATCCTGAGCCTGTTGGCAGTCGACTGACCGGTCGACCGGACTAGAGCTTGGTCGACCGGTCAGTCTACCGATGTGCACAGGATGCGCTGCCTTGGTCTTGGGCTGATCGACTGCACGATCGACCGATCTAGAGAGCTTGCTCTCTGGATCTGGCCCCGGTCGATCGACCCAGAGTGGGACTCTCTGGTTCTGGCCTCGGTCGACCGGGTGGTCGACCGTTAGGAAAGTTTACCTGTGGCAGTCGACCGAACGGTCGACTTGTAACCCCAACGGTCAGAATTCTGATCGTTGGCCGGTCGACCGAGCCGTCGACCGACAGGCCAATCTGTCCTGGTTTTGGACCCCAACGGCTATATTTCCAGACCCCTATATAAATGGGTCTTTGAGGGCTGTTTTAACCAAGATTTATAAGAGCCAAAATTTCTATCTTCTATTGAATTTTTAGCTAGTTTTCAAAACAAGTTTTGGAGCTTTAATCTCTCTATCTTTATTTGTTTCAAAGTTTTTAAAAAATCAAAAGAAAACAAATCTTTGAGAATTTAGCTTCGTTCTTCATTTTTCATATCTATCTAGAAGTTTTACCAATTGTTTTCTTTTTCCTCTTTTTTTTAAAACACTTTGTTTTCTCACATACTTGAACTATCATCTCAAATCTATCTTTAGGATCTTTGTATTGTGAGAAAATTTTTTTGTGATCTTTCCAGATCATCAAGAGAGTGTTTGTGATATTTGTGATCACCAAGTGTATTTCCTTCTTTACTTTGTGCTTCCTCTTCTATAGA
Organism: Agave tequilana; assembly: GCA_038442645.1. Lineage (NCBI taxonomy): Eukaryota > Viridiplantae > Streptophyta > Magnoliopsida > Asparagales > Asparagaceae > Agave > Agave tequilana. Next base: position 31,830 of record JAVJIF010010139.1, on the reverse strand, counting down.
GGTGATTGTGTAAGGAGGAGTTGTGTGCTTCGGTTTTGAGTTGTAATTCCTCAGTGGAGATCCTGTGTGAAAGTTCCTATAGTGGATAGTTGAAATTCTTTTGTGTAAAGGCGAAGACGTAGAGCAGTGGCTTGAACCTCGAAACATATCTCGATGTTTGTGTTTGATCTACTATCTCTCAAATCTATCTCTCTTATATCTTGCATTGCTTTACATTATTCATATTCATATAATATATATATATATATATATATATATATATATATGCTTGATATAGTTTGTGTGCCAATACTTGTGTTCAACCAAGAGAGCTTTTAAAACACCTTAATTCTTAGTCCAGAGGAATCTAGAGGAGTAGTTCCCGAGCCCTTCATAGGAAATTCGGGCACACTCTTGGTTACACATAGTGTGTTAGCAATTAGTGTTTTAATTCCACATTATTCATCATTAGATTAGCACTACACCTATTCACCTCCCCTCTAGGTGTACTTTCAAATTACTTCACGACTCCTTGCTCTATCAGGAGAATAATAAACCGGTGAAGGAACTGTTGCCTAATGACATCTACAGCGACAATGGGGCAGACTCAGAATCAGAAGAAGATGCGCTGACTACTTTTATCATGGAACCAATTGTAGCATATCTTGATGTTCCTGATTGTAATAACCCCGCTGAAAATGAGGGCGAGTGGGTCCTTAATGAAAATGTTACTTTTGATTATTCTTTATATCTTGAGGATGTATTTAAATTTGTCGACATTAGTTCCTTGCACATTCCTCTACCCATCTCGAAAATGACATGCATGCACATAGGAGACAATGAAGGGTTTATCTTAATTGTTCCTCCTTCTAAAAGGGAACAATCACCAATTGTATTCGGCAGAGGCCAGACCCAGACCATGACATCCAGAGAATCAGATGATGACTTGGAACCCCCACAATTCTTTCAGTACGCGCGGTCACCACATCGCATGATGAAAAGGATGGGGTATAGCTTGAATCGTGGAGATAACTTGAATTTTGGTAAAGGGTGGTGCATCCTTTTACAACCTTTCGTGTCGAAAGGAAAACCAGCCAACTATTGCGATCGCACACACAGGGGGTTGGAATATGTCACTCCAGCCCTCGAGTCTAAACCAAAGTCTGACGAGTCCCTACCGTCACAATCTTCAGATTCATCCATTTGGGACTCTAATATTAGTGGGGGGTGGTCTTTAAAAAGCTCTTCGCCAACATGACATCTATTAATCAGGCGGAGCAATACGAAGACATCGAGCTATTCGACACCAATCCATGGGCTCAATAACTTGATTTTAATGGAAAAAGCGTTTCAAATTGTGCGAATCTCTAATCAAAGATAAGGTGATTTAAGTCTATATGGGTGATCAAGCACGCCCAAAGCTCATCTTTATAAGCAGAAACCAACGGTCAACAGAGAAGCAAGACCTCATGTCTCTCGTACAAGAGTATATAAATGAATTCGCCTGGAGCTATGAAGACATGCATGATCTCAATCCTCAGGTGGCATGCATCCTCTCAACATCAAACCAAATGCCAAGCCGGTTAGGCAACAACAACGACAGTTTTAACCTGGCATAATGGAAGAAATCAAAGCTGAAGTTCATAAACTCATCAAATGTGGCTTCATTCGATAGGAGCAGCATGCACACTGGGTTGCTACCAGTGTGCATGTACTTAAAAAGAATGAAAAGATCATAGTCTGCATTAACTTTCATGATCTCAACATAGCCTATCTTAAGGATGAATTTCTGTTATCCATCACTAATGTCATGATTGACAACATATGTGGCTTCGAAAGAATGTATTTTATGGATGACTTTTCAGGGTATAATCAAATCAAGATGCACACAGATGACGAAAAGCATACGTCATTCAGAAGATCATTGGGAGTATACTATTACATAGTGATGCAATTCGGATTAAAGAATGTGGTTGCATCTTACCAATATGCAATGAGCACATTCGTGATCATTTACGAAAAATGGTGGAGGGCTATGTTGGCAATATTGCAGTCAAAAGTCACAGTAAAAGCAACCACCTCGATGACCTGAGAACTGTGTTCGACGTCATATGGGCTCACCAGCTAAAGATGAACCCGATCAAGTCATTTTTAAAAGTATTGAGTAATAAATTCCTTGGATTTATAGTCATCTCCAAAGAAATTCACCTTGACCCCAACAAAGTTAAGGCTATTCAGAGCATGCAATGTCTGAGGACCCTCAAAAAGCTCTGAGGTTTACAAGACAAACTCGCCTACATTTGAAGATTCATTGCAAACCTTTCGGGTCGTTGCCAACCATTCATAAGCATAATGAAAAATGGTGTCTCCTTCGTATGGGATGAAGATAGCCAAAAGGCTTTCGAGGATATCAAGGAGTACCTCACAAAGCCTCCGGTCCTGGTAATCCCTTTTCGGGAAAATTTCTCTTGCTCTATGTACGAGGTATAGACAATTCTTTAGAAACTCTGCTGGCACAAAAGAACGATGAAGGCTTCGAACATGCCATCTATTGCCTGAGCATAACTCTGATCGAAGCCAAATATCGATACAACCTGTCAAGCAGGAGTGTCTAAATCTTGTCTTCACTGTCCAGAAGACACGACATTATTTGGTTGGCCAAACCATGCATGTTATTTCAATAGTTAATCCCCTATGTATTCTCATGATGAAGCCAGGGTCCTTGAACTCAAGACTGGCTAATTGGGCTATTCTGCTATCTCAATGCGACATGACTTTTGTCCCCAAAAAATGATCAAAGGTCAAGCTCTCACAAATTTTCTAGTAGCCCATCCAGTCTTGGAAACTTCAAAGCTACACGTAGACATTCCAGACGAGGTCATCTAAGCCAATATGACCTCAGGAGATAATGTATGGCAGATGTTCTTTGACAATGCATCAAGAACAGACCCTAAAGGCAAGATAATTACTGGGTGGGGGTGATATTCGTCTCGCTGGAGAATTATATTCCTTCTCATATATTCTTATTAACAAATCCTGCTCCAACAACGTAGCCGAGTACAATGCCTTGCTCATTGGCCTCGAGCTCGCTCAACAAATAGGGGTACAATATCTTGAAACTTATGGTGACTCCAAATTGATTGTCAACTAAATCAAAAGAGAGTATGAGATTTGTTATGAAGACCTGATACTTTAACACCATGCAGCCATTAAGTTGGCCAACTCATTTAATGGCTTTTACATTAGCCATGTGTTTCGCCTCCAAAATACAAGGGTAGACGCTTTAGCTGCGCTCGCGGCTACATTGGTCTTACCAGCTGATACCACTTATCGTCTTACAATGGCTACTCATCATCTCTTTTGTCTAAAGTATTTTAGAGGTTGGCAAAGTTTATAATCTTGACAAACTTTGAACCGAGAGACTGACAATTCCTGATTATTGACTATGTCTTACATGACATATTGCTCGATGATCTCAAGGAAGTGGTTTCTATTCGATGAAGATCTCCTCGTTTCTACTATGATGCGGTGGTAAAGAAACTATACCGCCGTTCATACAATGTATACTTCTTTGCTGCTTGTCCAGTTTAGAAGCACGAGAAGTACTTAAAGAGGCCCACAATGGCATATGTGGCATTCATCAACTAGGTCCAAAACTCATGGACCGACTGCACCGACTTGGCTATTATTGGTCAACCATGATCGTTGACACAGTTGAATATGCAAGAAGGTGTAAGGCCTGTCAAATCCATGCAGATTTCATACATAACCCCCGGAGTTACTTCACCCCACAGTCGCTTCATGACCATTTGAAGCATGGGGACTCAATGTTATAGGACCTATCAGTCGGTGAAAGGTCATCGGTTCATCCTTGCGATAACCGATTACTTCACAAAGTGGGCGGAGACTGTACCGCTCATTGGGTTAAAATCACAAATGTGGTCAACTTCATCAAACATCATGTCGTCCACCAATTTGGTGTCCTCAGGCGGATCATTTATGACAATGGTCCCCAACTTACAATCCAATTATTTTATCGATTCTATGACAAATATCAGATTCAGAATGTGGCACCAACTGCTTAACAATCCTGCTACTAACGGCTTAGCAGAGGCATCCAATAAGACAATCATCATGCTCCTCAAAAAGTTTATTTCCATGAGCATACGTGACTGGAATGGAAGCTCAGCGAATGTCTTTGGTCCTACTGAATGACAGTCTGAACTCCTACAGGCAATACACCTTTTTTTTTCTAGTTTACAGGTGTGAAGCAGTCATTACCTTTAGAGATACAAATGCCATCACTTCTTGTTGCTCTGGCAACCAAGATGACAGAAGGAGATAATGATCGGCTACGTCTCCAAGAGTTAGAAGCGCTGGATGAGAAGCGACTACAAGCTCAACAACGTATCGAGTTGTATCAAGTTTGAATCTCAAAAGCCTTCAATAAAAAAAGTCAAAGAGAGGATATTTTCAGAAAGGAGATTTGGTCTTAACTGTCAGGCGACCTATGGTCATGACACATAAGACCGAAGATAAATTTCAACCCAAGTAGGAAGGACCCATCATGGTAGAGACAGTCTACTCGAACAGAGCCTATTGCCTAGAGAATCCAAATGGCAACACGCTCATGATGTTGACTAGTGGCAAGTTCTTTAAGAAGTACTATCACTGATCACATTTAACACCATACCTCTGATCAAAGAAGTATTGTACATGACCACATTAACATTAACACTCTGGTCATTAAGATGAGCTTATCTGATTGTTTCTTCTCCGCCAACCCTAGGCAGAAGCGACTTCATCTCTGATTTTCTGGGCTCTGATCAACATCAAACTGATCGAATATCTGAAGACATTGTAAGGCACAATTTTAACATTGAAGAAAAGACATAGGCAAAATTTTTGATTTTTGCCTTGTTACTCTTCTCATTTAGAAGAATATGTTATATTTTGAAGTCGAGCATGCTTAAACAGTAGTTTTAGACACTCTTCTTGATCATTCCTCTCGATTCAAAAGGATGATGACCTTTTCATACGTAATAGTGGCATATCTCCAATCACCCCTTCACCTTTGTCATTCGGCGAATCACGATTCGGCCTCACAGTGACCTCGATCGAGCCGAATTCATTGAAAAAGATTCGTGACGCATCTCTGCAGGACCTTTTCAGTGTTTTTACATTCATATATGTATTTAGTGATCAGCTGCAAACCTAAGTCTTGGCTATGGCAAACTAAAGTAAAGCTCCACGGGGAATTTATTCCTCGACTTGCTCGGTAAATTCACCGTAAAGTTCATGTTCCATGTCTCAACTTGACGATCGGCCCAGAACCAAAATCTCGATTAGGGACACTTTACCTAGAATTTTGACTTACTCGACAAATTTTTCATGAAGTTTATCTTAACTCTCTAGTCCCCAGCAAGATTTTTGAAGTCACCAGTGGAATACAGAAAGATCCACTTCAAATGGCACGATCCGAAGTATTTGGTGAATAAGGCTAGAGCAAAATATTTGTTTTATGCCCAATATAAAGTCCTCAACAACTCACTATACTGAGGAGAATAACTTGACTAGCCCAACTCAAATGGTAGTTGGTAAAGGCAAACCAAATCCGTTAATAGTTAAGGATTTGCTAAAAATTCTAAGGGACCCGATCCCATTTGATTCTTCCAGAATCTGAAGCCTACGGTGAACAAGGCCAGAGAAAAATATTGGCTTCTAAGCCCGATATAAATTCCTCAATAACTCATCATGCTTAGGGAAATAGCATGGCTAGCTAAATTCAAACGGTAGTTTGTAAAGGTAAACCAACTCTGTTGATAGCTGAGGATTTGCTAAAAATCCTAAGGGATCTGATCTCATTTGATTCCTCCAGATCCTCTACCAATTCCATTCCATGGAATGGTGAATCCACAAAGCAGATAAGTCATGTTAAATCTTTCACCTCTGACTTTTTCATATGTAATGGTGGCATGCTTTTAGTCGGATCCTCCTCTTTTCAATCGATCAAGACTCGACTTTATAACCCGTTCATTCAGATATTCAGATAAATTGACTAAATAAATTTATCTGATAACTTATCAAGCCGACCACATTGAAGAAGGTTCAAGATGCATCTTTACAAAACTTTTTCAGTGTTTTCACATTCATTCCAAGGTGTGACAACCGATCGATCAATTAAAAGCTGAGAAAAAGTCCCCTAGGAATAGGTGGAATCTCCCTATCAAGCTCCCCTTGGAGTGTACAAATGATTATTCCCTCCAGCGAGAATTTATTTTAGTCGTCCGTTAACGATTACTGTTGATGACTTTTAGGAGTATTATTCCCCTATGCCCACAACGGAATTGTTTTGTTCCCTAAACAAGTTTCAGGAGCATTGTTTGCTATTTCCTGACAGAATTCTCTAGCAATATTCCTACATTTATAGGAAATGGTCAATTCGACCAAAATTTCTTACCAATTCTTTTTCATAGAATGGTAGGACTACATAAAACTGTAGTTATTTTTCCAATGAAATGAGTTACAGCTCGAGCCTATCACGTTGACATTAAACCTCTAACAGTAGAAACTCTGACGTATCCCCAGCGGATCGAAACTCCACTTGTCATTCTTCTCAATAGAATGATAGGTCTACTCAAATTGTTTAAGCCTCAATGCCAGATACCTCTCATTGGCTTTCTCTCAAAGCTCACAGGAAATGATCATTTCTCTACCCCCAGTAGAGCTTTCTTTTTCCCATGAAATTTCTGTGAAGTGGCTAATGTCGCAGACTTCGCGAATACTTGTTTACTTTTTAGTGGATAGTGGACCTTTTTAGTCCTTCATGGACTCTCAAGTTGTCACGTTAATGATTACCTCTGATAACTTTTAGGAGTATTGCCTCCTATCTTCCTCAGTTTGATTGTCACGTTAATGGTTACCTCTTACAACTCTTTTCAAATTCCTAATGGAATCTCTTTAGAGTCACTAATGTCACGTTAATGATTATCTATAACAACTCTTTAAAGAATTCCCTACGGAATCTTAAGGAATGCTGATTTCCTTCTCAAATCCTCATGGGATCTCTACTCCCAGCGAGGCTTGCAATTGTCACGTTAATGTTTACCTTTTATAATTTTCCTATTATATCCCCAAGGAACGCCAAAATCCTTATAGAATTCTGCTCAACACAATTCCAAGTGGACTCCTTTGCAGCCTGATAAGAGCTAACTCTCAAATCCTTGTTATGCTAATACTTACCTCTGAGTAATGAATCTAGATCAAGCTGTTATATCTGTAAGAGATCACTGAACAAAAAAGTTTATAAATTCTTCATTCCATCCTAGAATTAAGAATTCTTGCTACTACATTTGGTAACTCTATGTCGATCACGTCTAGTTTATCAACTTTGAATCGATGAGTGTCCGGATTCCATCCTTTAGTCCAGTAGGGACTCTTCCTTCTTGCCATCAAGTCCAGTTCATCACATTTGAATGGCAGTATTCTGAGCTTGGAGGCTTCTCAATTGGTCATGTTCAGTCAATCACCTCTGAACCGACAGATAGCCAAGTCTAATCCTTTAGTCCAGTAAGGACTTATCTTTTATCATCATGTCAAGTCTGTCACCTTTGAATGGTAGGGCTTTGAATTCGTAATTCCCAATCAGTTATGTCTAGTTCGTCACCTCTGAACCGATCGATATTCGAATTTCATCCTCTAGTCCTTTATGGACTTTGTTTGCTGTCAAGTTAGTCAATTACCTCTGAACATCAAGGGCTCTGAGCTTGGTGGTTTCTTAATCGGTTATGTCTAGTTAATCACCTCTGAACTGACAGATAGCAAAATCTCATCCTCTAATCCAGTGTGGATTTTTTTGTTGTTATATCCAGTTCGTCACCTCTGAATGATAAAATTTTAAGTCGGCTAATTTCTAATCATTTATGTCCAGTTCGTCATCTTTGAACTGACGGATTCCAGATCTCACCCCCAGTTCAGTAGGGACTATCTTATCGCTGTCATGTCCAGTTCGTCACCTCTGAACAAAGAGTTCTTATCTTAGTGATTCCTAATCTGTTATGTCTAGTTCATCACCTCTGAACAGACAGATCACTAAGTTTAACTTATTCTTTCCTCATCCGCCTCATTGATCCGAATAGACTGTTAGATGGGCCAGGAGCGTTTGCACTGTAAAACAGAGAAGAACGGGCACGCTAGCCTATGAAAAGAAAGATAAAGAGTGCAGGAAAGTCTTGAGGCATAGTTTCGCTTCCAAAGCAAAGCTAGCACAGAATTAGCTTCGCACACTGCGCAACGACAGAGTGCAAAAAGTCATAAGGATTAGCTTCGTCTGGAAGCTAAAGAGGCATTTGTGCCTAGAGAACTCAAAGGGAATAATCCCCTTTATTGAGCTTCACTCCGAAGCTTAGTCTTGCATCTCTGTCACAGAGAGTGCAAAAATCCCCAAGGGCTAGCTTCGCCTGGAAGCTTGGAGAAGAAACCCATGGGTTTATAGTTTTGATCAATGAAATTAAAGGGAAGTATATTCCCAAAAAAGTGATAAAATCAAATCAAGGGAGATAAACTCCTAGAAGATCACCAATTTTTGGGGGATTTATTCAAATTCATAAGGGATTTAGCCAAAGCTGGCTTTAAAAGAGAAAAAATATCTCTGAAAAGGTGAGAGTCATACCAGCTATGGGACGTTCGATGACCGGTGAAGCGGTGACCTCCGCTGCAGAGGTGGCGACCACTTTTCCTGGACGTTGCTTGGGGGCCATGAGATCACAAGTTGATCTAACAAGAGAAATTTGTTCTCTAAGAAAGTTCTAAAAATTCTGAACTTGTAAAAATTCGAAAGAGGAGATGACTTCTCTGATGCAGCCTCTGGGCTTTTATAGACACCTTGTGTCTAGCTTCGCCTCCTAAAAAGGAGTGCAAGCTGTCACTTCAAAAAAATTGAAATGATAGTTTGGAGGGTAAAAACCCTAAACAACAAAGCTATTTAGCTCGTCCACGAGCTTATCTTTAGCTTCACGTAAAGTTTCATCATAGCCTCGCTACAGGCTCACTGTCTAGCTTCGCATGAAGCTTCTTGTAGATCCACTGAAGAGTTCACTTTCTAGCTTCACATGAAGCTCTATCAAAGCCCCGCTGCGAGCTCATTTATTAGCTTCGCTGGAAGCTCATTTCACTTGAAATTTCTAGGTCAGCTAATTTGGCTGCCTAATTCAAATATGCATTTGCATTCACTCCAATAGACTTTCCTGACCTAAGTAATATCAAAATTTAGGTCACGGGCATTGAGTTCAAAGTGTTTCAAAATCTTCACTAATCCATTACAGATTCACAAAAACTTTGAAGGGAATTTTGTTGACACTCCGAAAAGACAAACTCCAAGGCAGCTCTGCAATCAGTCTGAATGATGTCTAACTTGTCGACACTTTTAAAAGATGAGTCATAGACTGGCTGAAGATTTGTCCATCCCTGATAGACAAATTAGTTATTTGGACTCTACTGATCCAGTAAAGCAGACAATGAACTAAGTATTGCCTTCTGAAGAAAGCTCAAAAGGCTAAATGGGCTCAACACTTAGCTTCACTTAAACCCAAATGGACTAGCTTCATTTGAGAAGCGAACTCAAGCTCTATTAATGGCCAACTTTTCGCTTCACTGCAAGCTTATTTCTAGCTTCGCATGAAGCTTCTTTTAGCTCCGCTATGGGCCCATATCTTAGCTTCACATGAAGCTCCTTTTTACCTCTGTTGAGGGCTCCTCATCTAGCTTCGCATGAAACTTCTTTTAGCTTCGCTGAGAGCTCAATCTCAGCTTCGCCTGAGACCCCTTACATAGCTCCATTGTGGGCTCATTTTCAGCTTCGCCTAAAGCTTAGTTTCGCTGAGAGCTCTTTTGGTCATTTTTGACCATTTCAAATCTCAGCATGAGATTAATGTGATTGATATCATTTTTTAGTAGTTAATTATCGTGAACTCATTACTCCTTATTAGTTTGAGAAGATCAAGAGAATATCTCTCATTAAGTGGAGAAATCTGGGGATTGGTGTAACAATCCCAAGCCAGCTGGCTAATTAGCCTCACAGCTCACTTCTAGCTTCACAGAAGCTGTGTTAGCTTCGGAGCGAAGCTATTTAAGCTTTAGACCTAAAGCTAGATTGACCCAATCAATCTGCTGAATTTTAGGAGAGCAATTATATCCCATAAAGCTTATAAATAGCCCACTGCAAGGAGGGGTTAAGGGCGGTGATTTTTTTTTTTAGGGAAGCGGCTGGAATTTGGATAAGAGATCAATCTCTAGCTCCTGAGCTTCTTCAGAGAATTCTATTTCTTTTTAGGGTGCTAATACCCTAGATCTTCTATTCTCAAATAATTTTCAGAACCTGGCGAGAAGGAATTCCAAGTAGAAGACTCGAAGACTCATCGCTCGCATCATCAATAGGACAAAGTGGTCGCGCGCTGACCACTCCCATCGGTACACTTCCCCAGAAACTCTGAGAGAAGAGTTCTTGTAATTTTTATTAATTACTTATAATTTTTTCAACTCTTTTGTAAGTCCCCCCCCCCGATCAAATCCATGAAAAACTGTCACTAAACCACACAGCACCTGCTTATCGAGGAAGAAAAAATGTCATGGTCCGCTTCTTAAAATATGCTGGAGTGGAGACGCGACAAGAGTCAGTGATGTATTTATGCGAGAAAAATACCCCACGTATACATGCTAAGCCTAAAGTGACCTAAACAAGTTGTATAAACCAACAACAAAGGCAATAAAGTCACTGCAATGCAATATAATTCCTACATAATGATAGCATTATTCTACAATAAATCAATAGAATAAATATAGAGTCTGAGCTACAGAGAATCAAAGGAAGTCAACACAATAAAAAGAGAGACATGAACTATACCAAAGAATCTGGTGATCGGACAAAAGAGACACCACACTCCTCAGATACACATGATCTTCTCAAACACCTGCTCAGTAAAAGCAATACCCATAAACCTGAATGTCCAATTCAGGGAGTCAGAACTCCCAATGAGTTTATAAAGAATGAGGGAAATGATGCACGTTCATATCCGGTGTGAGCATACCGTAATACTACCATGAAAATTATTGAATAAAGAAATAGCATGAATAAAATGGTAATGAGAAGATAGTATAATACAATAACATCAATCAGCATATCACAGTGTTAAGATACATGCAACACATAATAACTTAAGAGTAAAGTGAATCAGACTATCACAATTATATGTCAGGTCAAGTATCTATCATATCATATATGTATCATGTATCTATCAAGAAATATAGGTATATAACAAGTAAGCACTCATCAACTAAGGTATATGATGTCAGTCAGTTATTATTAATTATGTCAGCGAACACTATTTGTCACCACACGTAGTAAACACATTCCATATTATGCCTACTAATCAACTGGGGTCCTATATTATTGAAACTGATTGGTTGGAGACAATTTCTGTGTTTTAAGTGGGTCCCCTATATACCCGGGACCATGACCCAAACTTCTGATGCTGAACTAGGCCCTACCACAAGGTAGTCAAGTAACATGTATAACAATCAGGTGACATGTAAAACATGTATAACAGGAACAAGAACATGACGAGGTATCAGTCACCCACGAAAAACCTACAATGGAACCCTCTTTCGACTGCGCAACCTATATCCTAGGTCCACCCAAAATACAGACGTTGTCTCCTCCATCAATTTTTTCAATCCTGGTGTAAATTATTTATTGTTTATGTTATTATATTATTAAAAAATTTTAATGCACATGTTATCTAGATCACTGGGATAACTCAGTGTGACAACGGTAACAACATCAATAGTATAATCAGGATACAAGTTGTCAGTGAATAGGATAAGTAGAACTATGTTGTTACCGTATAACAATATTTCACAATAACTTTAGTAACATGAACAGTATTGGTTATCAGGTAAATGTCATTTATAATGGGTCAAGTCTTCCAAGTAGTATCATGATGTCCAGGACCAATAATAATATTCAGAATTCATTTAAAAAGAGATTAAAAAAATATTCAAAAGGCAATTCATTTTGTGTACAAAACATGTGGATGTGAACACTAGTTAACGGGTGTGAATCATCATGAACAATAATTTAAATATAAAAGAATGTTTATTGAAACAAGCTTAAAAACACTCATATGAAATGACGCGGTTTTGATCCGAATCACCGTCGGGTCTGCACTGTACGAACTGGTCCGGATCTCTAAGTCGGCTTGAGGGTCAGTCTTTGAATTACTAGCATATCGGGTCCTTTGCGTACATGAATCCGGATCAGGTCTGGGTCTTCTGTAAAAACGACTCCAGTTGAACTACTGTAACACACACACACATATATATATTCATACATGTATACACACATATACACAGCCAAAATGCACCCCCACACGCTCACATCACACATGCACACGTACAACATGCATGCATACACTCAAGTATACATAAGATATACACTAAAACACACCATCACACTCAGTACACTATCCACACACACATGTACGCACACACATTCAGAATAAGAGGGAAAGGGAAAAAGGGAGAAATGTAAAGAGGGAGATGGAGAAACACACAAACACAGGGAGAGGAAAGGGAAATAACACTCACAAACATATACACAGCAGACACAATACCCACACACACATGCCCATGCACACCCAAATATACATATACATACCTAGATACACTACACATTAACTAGAAGCACACCCACACACACTACATATACACATAAAATTAAACACACAAGCACACAACACACTCAAACACACACGCACACACAATTAATCACAACCCACCCTTACAGAAAATGAAAAATAACTCAAAATACACACACACACACAATATATATAGAGAAAGACATGCACTGAGAGGGAAAATGAAAGCAGGAGGAAGGACTCACGCATGCAATGGCTCCGGTGGGGCGCACCGGTGATGGCGGAAGCAGCGGAGGGGTCGATGGCTTCGAGGAGTTGCTAGAGTCACTGAGGTAAGTCCCAGTGGTGGGGTAGCCATGGCGGAGGGGATCGGCAAGGAGAGGAGTGGTGCATGAATGCCACGGAGATGGGGACGACAGAGCTCGATGGAGAAGGTGGAGGTCGTGCTCGCGGTCATGGATCTGGGGTGGTGTTACTTGAGTGATGGTGGAGGCCGTGATGGCTCCGGCGAGTGGTGGTTGCGCATGGAGCGGAGAAAAGAGGTGGGGTGGCTTTAGGTGGAGGCTAGAGGGAGGTTGATGATGGTGAGCTCAGGGTGCTCTTGTAGTTTGTCGGCGGCCATGGAGGAGATGGTGGGTGGCGGGGTTGCATGTGGGTGTTGTGTAAGAGAAGGAGAAGTAAGAGAATATGGGAAGGAAGGAGATGGTGATGTGCAGGCCATTGGAGGAGGGGGGTGTCACTGGGTGCTCGGATAGAGAAGTGGCAGGGGACTCCGGAGGTGGCAGAGTTCGCCAGCGGAGGAGGAGAGGAAGACTGGGTGCTTTCCAGGCCATAGGGGGTTTGGGCGGCAACAATAGGGGGTGTGCATGGAGGAGATGGTAAAGATAGGGTGCAGTGGTTGGGTGAATGGGATGAGCGTCTGTGAAAGAAGGAAAAAAAAGATGAAAGAATAGGAAGAATATGATTTGGTGGGATTAGGATAGGGTTGTTGAGATTAGGATTGGTTATTTATGATTTGGAAATAAATTAGTTAGGACTAGGATTTGGGTTTGAATTGAAGGGCCTAGCTATTGGGTTTGAGCTTACATTGGCTTGGGTTTAGTTAATTAGGGAATGAGAGAATTATATAGGAGAGGGTTTTGGGCCTTGGACTATTTGGGCTAAATAGAAGGAGAATAGGAATTGGAAAAAAAAAGAGATTGAATTGGGCTTGCATTAACACAAATATTTATTTAGTATCAATACAATATTTATAACAAAATTATATATATAGTAATAATAATACTAATAATGTTCAATTTAAATAGTAATGGTTATAAATTATACATGTACTAAAATAGCAATGATGAGTTAATTGATTTAATTAGTGATAATTCAATAACAAGTAAATCTAAGTAATTATTTAAAAGTGAAAATTAACACAGTATTATTAATTAGGGATATTACACAAAGTCAACTTGATCCTTATCCTTCCTCCACGCAATGATGATTCCACCCTAGAGACCCTCTAAGGGTATAAACGTCGAGCCCCAGCCACAACCACACACACTTCTAATGTACGCCTCTACAACACTTTCCAACCCTTATCTCAAGCAATATAATTAGTTTAATTCTATACATTCATAATAAATTCTTTAGATGAATTTTCACATTCTTTACGAGTTCCACGACAATTCCAAATACGACTTAACGTTTAACAAGAGGATTGAAAGTAGTATTGTTACCATGATGAATTCTAGCAGGCGGCCACCGGCACAGGTCCTAGCACAGGTTCGACCACCCAGGTAGGCTTCTCCTTATCCTTGAGCTTCTTCCTTCCCCCTTCCCTGATCCCCGACACTCGGGGCTGGTGGAGGGTCAAGGGGTCCTCCACTTCCTCGCCCTTATCAGAATTGTCACCGAGGTTGATAGTTCTTTATCAGGCCCTAAACTTCTAATGTTGGTAACTATCCCCTCGTTTTGAGTTCTGGGGGCCCATTCTTAAAAATAGTGTTTGTGAGTTTCATTAAGTTGTTATGTAAGTCCACTAGTTTATCCCCCACCCTCGGCTCAGTAACTGTAGGGGCCTGAGCTCTTAGCGGCTCATTTTCATCATTTTTAGCCACCCTAATAACTTTGAAATTCTCTACCGGCAAACCCTGCTCCCAAAAAGGGAGTTATTTTCCAACGCATTATCAACTTTTGAGCTTTTGACTCTAAAACTCCCTGCTACTCTCATGACTCCCACCTCTCCCTCATTACGCTGACCTTTCCTTCCACTATTTTGTCCTATACCTTGATCTTTCCCCAGTACTAGGTTCCACTGTCGCAACTAGCTCGCGTTAGCAACCTTTTCAGGCTTCGCCATGGGTTCATTCGAGGTTGTTGCATTAATTAGGCCTTGAAGTACCTTGACCCCATCTTTTCTATTGCCACTTTATACCCTAAACCACTAGATTTTTGAAACACCCAAATTTTTAAACCCTGATTTAATGTTATAATTTTGGATTAATGAGACTATATAGGATATTAGAGAATTTAGATTTGATTAATTTTGTGTGATAATGAATTTTAGAAATTTTTGAGAGATTTTAAGCAATATGAAATACACCTATATAAGTGCATGTATATGTATGCATTAAATAATTATATGAGTATATTATCATAATACAAGAATATTATAACAAAGAGAAAGTTAGTGGAGGGAGTTGGAAGAGTAATGGGAGATGAGGACATGTGGCACAAGAAAGAAAATCTATGGGCCTAATTTATCTTTGAAAACTTCTACCCTCAAAGAGCGGTTGGATGGGCGACCATGTCTTGTATACCCTTATTGAATATCTTTTATCTTGTGCATAAAAAGGGTGATAGGTATGAGTTATACACTTGATTTTCAAGGAATTTTATGTTTGTATACTCATATTTATTTTTTATATATGTATGCTTCAAAATTTCAATTAGTATCAATTCTAATTGGTATTTTCATTTTCAAACATACATATATATAATTTTATTGTGCTTATCTTTACATTCTTAAAGCACAAATTATGTTTATGTTAAGCTTGAGTTTATTCTAAATGTTAATTGGTATCTATACAAGCTTATATATTGATTTCAATTGGTATTTAAATTTGTATTTATTTGATATCAAAATAACTTCATATTTCACCTTCAATTGGTATCAAAATCTACTATTGGTATCTTAAAACATTTTTTTAACAAGTGGTACAAAAATTTATTTTTCTCAACTACAATTTGATTTCATTGGTATCAAAATTTGTTTTGTTTACTTAAGAAATTTCAAAAATTTGTTTTAAAAGTGATTTCAAAATTTTCTTAAAATTTGTTGATATATATTGCTTATATGCAAGGGGAGCTTAACATCTCTTCTATATATAGATTCATATTGAGTGTATCTCACATTGAGGAGCTTGACTTCTCTTTTCTACGTGATACACGTGTGTAGGGAGAGCTTAACATCTCCGCTTATACATTATATATTATGCTTAATATGGGTTAGAGTTTAGTCATCCCTTCTATATGTAAAGCATATGTATGCATGGGGAGCTAACTTTACGTCTCACCTCTTCATGAATGTAAATCGCATAAACATCTTTATTGTTTGATTGTCCTCACCCTTTATTGATGAATTGACAAAAGGGGGGAGAAGAATTTTGAGAGTTTATATATGCATGTTTATATCTTTGTTTATGCATATATGTTTGTGTTTAGTTTATGCACTTATTGAATATCTTTATTGTTTATTGCATGCATGAGTTAAGGGGAGCTTCTATGATGCTTAACGTTAATCCATGCATATATAACTCTATGAGTTTTGTCATCATCAAAAGGGGAGATTGTTAGCCCAAAGGCCCATCGCTCTAGTTTTGATGATGATTAACTCATGTAGTTATAGTACTAATGATCTTGTGCTTATTTAGTTTTAGATATTTGATCAAGATCTTAGTCGGTGTTTAGCTTCAATAAAAGATTCGAAGTCAAGTTTTGAAGCTAGCACGTGTTGATTCAAGAGCTCGCGCATCAAGATCACATCAAGTACTCAAGAGGAGTCTAGCTCATAGGATCAAGGTTTGGACCAAGTCAAGAAGAAAAAGAAGATTTTCAAAAGAAGATTTTTAAGAAGACTTATGTCATGTTTGTAAGTGTTAAGATTCTGTTTTTAGATAAAATATAAAGGATAGATTAGTTGTGGATTGCTTAAGCTCATATACACACACACACACAAAACTTATATGTGTTTTAGATTTAGAAAATACCGTTTTAGTTTTTGAGTTTCAAAGTATACATTCCTATGTTTTATGATTGGATTTTATCAAAACAAGTTTATATAGTTTATATATGTTTTGGATTTCATTCATACACATTGTTGGTTCAAATGTTTAGAAAAACTTATTTGGTGATTCTATATCATATGTTTAAGTTTTGTATTTATCAAAACTTGTTTTAGAGCTTATTGTCAAAAACATAAATATTTCATCTCATAGGTGTATTGGATCATATCCATACACACTAAGCTTTAAAAGTGTTTAAAATATCTTATTTTTGTGTTTGGAGAAGTTTTGAAAAAAATTTTTCAAATTGAAGATTATTTTAGAAATATACAGATATTTGTTTAAGGTAAAATTTTTATATTATAAAAATGGTTCAAAATGTTTGTAATATATGTTTGTAATATGTGTTAATTTTTAATCACACATATTTTTACTTCAAAGTATGTTAATGAACTTATTTTTGTAGATTTTATGGGATTTTATTAAAGTTAAAAAGACAAGTTTTAATCCCCAAAATTTCAGACCAGGCTTTCTCCGGTCGACCGAGATAGAAATCGGTCAACCGGGCAGTCGACCGACGTGTACAACAGTTTTGGCTTGAGGGCCGGTCGACCGTCTAAAGAGCTTTGCTCTCAAGATCTGGCCCCGGTCGACCGGGCGGTTGACCGTCTAGAAAGCTTTGCTCTCAAGATCTGGCCCCGGTCGACCGGGCGGTGACCGAAAGGTCAAGCCCAAGAAACGGTCGACCGGGCGGTCGACCGGCAGGCCCTAACAGTCAGAAATTTGACCGTTGGTCGGTCGACCGACAGCAGAGTTTTCTACTGAGTTGGCTTCCAACGGCTAGTTTTTGATCCCCTAAAAAATGGGGTTCGCTTGGCCTGTTTTCTACAAGATTTTGAGAGGGTTTCAAAGCCAGTTTTTCCCATCTCTCTTAGAGGTTTTCTCCACTTGTTTTAGGGCAAATATTTCCATATCAAAAGGAGAGTTTTTTAAGAGTGTTTTCAAAAGAGATTTCTTGAGTTTTTCACCACAAATCTATCCTAGTTTTTCTCACACCAACTTGAGTTTTCCATTGCTATATCAATCCTCTAGGGATCTTTGTTGTGAGAGTGCTTGTGGTGATCAAAGTGTTGAGATCACAAAGTGTTCATCTTGTATTTGAGGAGGCGAACTTGCGGGTTGTGTTTCTGACGAGTTCTTGTGGGAGCTTGGTGTAGAGGTGCAGCCTCGGCAAGCTAGTGTGCTTGCGTGTATTGTTCTTGCAGGAACAAGAGAGGGACTAGTCAGTCCAAGAGTTCTAGTGTGAACTCGTTGTAGGTGTTGCGGCACCGAGTGATCCAGTGGGATCGATTCTAGTGGAAATCCTTCATAGTGTTGAAGGCGGGGACATAGAGCAAGGGTGCTCGAATCTCGAAACAATTCTCCCGTGTTTACGATTGCACTCTCTCTCTCACTTGTGTTTATATATCTTGCAAGCTTACATTGTTTATTATATGCTTGATATATCTTGTGCTTAATTGTTATATGCTTGGGATTATTTGCTCACACTTATATTCAACCAAGAGAGCTATAGTGGCACCTCAACTCTTAATCTAGAGAAATCTTGAGGAGATAGTCTAGAGCCCTTCACCGGGAATTCGACTGCACTCTTGTGTTATACTTTGTGTGTTTAGCTTAATAGCTTTAGTTTGCTTAAATAGTTTTTAATTCCGTATCATTATCATTAGATTAGCTTGAGCACCTATTCATCCCCCTCTAGGTGTATTTTCAATTGGTATCAGAGCTTGGTGCTCTTTATTTGGGTCTAACAACCTGTAGTTAAAGATTCTCATTTTAGCTAATCACTATTTTTGAACACAAACTCATGGATTTCATGACACCTCCTATGTTTCACATTCTTAATATCCAAACTTGAAAAGTTAAGATGTCCATGTACCTAAAAGACCTAGGAATTCATGTTTATTTTGCCACTATTAAAGATTCATATGGTTTAAATGGCAAACATATAGATGCTAATATAAAGACCATCCATGCTTTAAAGAGTACCCTAAATGATGAATATATTTCTAGGGTTGCTAACCTTGATTCGGCTTTTGTTGTATGGAACACACTTGCATCCCTTGGTGAACAAAAGCAGTATTATATGGGGAGTGACTCGGATGATGGAAGTGATGCTTTCAACATATGCTACATGGTCCAAGGGGATGACCCCCTTGATGTAAACTCTAGACCGAGTTAGAAGAAGATATTGACACGCCTTATGATGAGCTTGCATTTTTTTGTCAAAAACTTCTTGAAAAATATGAATTGTTGAAGAAAGAAAAAGATTCTTTTAAAAATAAATTTAAATTATTTCAAAAGAAAATGAACTTTTGAAAAAGGAGAATATTTCCTTATTTTCAAACTTAAATGACATTTGTGAAGGAAATAATTCATTGAAAAATAAAATTATTTTGGTAGAAAAAGAAAAGAAAATTATTTTGGAAGAAAATAACTCTTTGAAAAGGAAAATTATTTTAAAAGAAAAGAAAATATTTATAAAAAGAAAAAGATAAGGATTCTCATTCTTGCCATATTTCTCATGTTAATAATGTTGCACCTTCTTTGATAAAAATGAGATTCATGTTTTGAAAAAGAGAATTGATTGTTAAAGCTCAAATTGAGAATTATGCATTTAACCATAATAGATTAGAATCTATGATTCGCAAGAAAACAAATTTCACACATACATGCACATCCTACACGGCATACACCTCATGTATACCATGATCACACCCATTCTCATAAGTATGCTAGAGTGTACACATGTACACATTGTGGCCGCAAAGGCCATCTTGCAAGATTTTGCTTTGATAGATTAAATTCTATAAATTTTGCAAATAATAATATTAGGGTTCCTTATGGTGCTAACCCCCGTAGACCCAAAAGGAAATGGGTACCAAAATTCTCACTACTTGTATTTGATATAGGTGTGGGTCTCACATGACGTGAGAGATGTGGTGCCTTGGTGTGGATGCATAAGCTAGATGGACATACCAAATTAATGATCGCTATCAAGAAAGTTTGGTGGGAGGGCCACCATGGTTTGGAGACCTAGAGAATAGTTCATATAGTTTAGTAACTATCTCTAACTACTATTTTAGTTTACATGCTTTTACATTTGATAATTTTAGCATGTTTTGATTTTATGCTCATTACGTTAAATAATCATGTTTTGCACTTCATGTGGTGAATACTTGTTTAGATGTAGTTTTCATTAAAACTTGTGTTTATACTTGTACAAGTAGTGAGTTACACTTAATTATTATATGTTTGTGCCTCATTACTCATTTATACTCATTACATGTACGTGTATAACCTAGTTTTGATGATTCTTTTATTTATACATATTTTTCTTATTTTTGTACATGTTTGCTTCATGTATATGTTTATTTTATCAAAAACTAATAAATATACATGTATACCCTTGAGTCACTTGCCTTCATGTAAAATTCTGTTATGAACTCATTTGTGTTTGGGTTATATATGTATATTTTTAGTTTTTATAAAACAACATATACCTTGAAGTTTGTTTAATTTTGATGAAAAATAAATTTTTATGATTTTCATGTGTTTTGAGTTTTATTGACTATTTTTATGAATATGCTATTCACATAATTCTTGTGCACTCACATCTCTTTTGTTTACTCATGATTTTGTTTTCATGAGCATTTATGAGCTTTATAGTTTTTGAGTGTCAACTCTTGTGTATTTAGCATACCTCATGGAACATATGATTTGTTTTCATATTTGAAGGATATTTAACTAGTTTGTAAAAATTATTTTAAACTAATTATTTATTCTTCACTTGGTAGTGTTTTCAATCTACAACTATTTTCAAATCTTATCTTTGAAAATTTCAACCCTCAAAGGGCGGTTGGATGGGCGACCATGCCTTGTATACCCTTACTGAATATCTTTTATCTTGTGCATGAAAAGGGTGGTAGGTATGACTTATACACTTGATCTTCAAGAAATTTTATGTTTGTATACTCATATTTATTTCTATATATGTATGCTTCAAAATTTCAAATAGTATCAATTTTAATTGGCAAACATATATATGATTTGATTGTGCTTATCTTTACATTCTTAAAGCACAAATTATGTTTATGTTAAGCTTAAGTTTATTCTAAATGTTAATTAGTACCTATACAAGCTTATACATTGATTTCAATTGTATTTCAATTGGTATTTATTTGATATCAAAATAACTTCATGTTTTACCATCAACTGGTATCAAAATCTACTATTGGTATCTTAAAAAAAATTTTAACAAGTGGTACCAATATTTATTTTTGTCAACTACAATTTGATTTCATCGGTATCAAAATTTATTTTGTTGACTTAAGAAATTTCAAAAATTTTGTTTTAAAAGTGATTTCAAAGTTTTCTTATAATTTGTTGATATATATTGCTTATATGCAAGGGGAGCTTAACATCTCTTCTATATATAGATTCATGTTGAATGTATCTCACATTGAGGAGCTTGACCTCTCTTCTTTACATGATACACGTGTGTAGGGGGAGCTTAACATCTCCGCTTATACATTATATATCATGATTTATGTGGGTTAGGGTCTAGTCATCACTTCTCCATGTAATACATGTATGCAGTGGGAGCTAACTTTAAGTCTCTCCTCTTCATGAATGTAAATCGCATATACATCTTTATTGTTTGATTGTCCTCACCCCTTTGCTGATGAATTGACAAAAGGGGAAGAAGAATTTTGAGAGTTTATATATGCATGTTTATATTTTTGTTTATGCAAATATGTTTGTGTTTAGTTTATACTCTTTATTGAATGTTTTTATTGTTTATTGCTATGCATGAGTTAAGGGGGAGCTTCTATGAAACTTAACTTTAATCCATGCATATATAACTCTATGAGTTTTGTCACCATCAAAAAGGGAGAGATTATTAGCCCAAAGGCCCATCGCTCTAGTTTGGTTGATGATTAACTCATGCAGTTATAGTACTAATGATCTTGTGCTTATTTAGTTTCAGATATTTGATCAAGATCTTAGTCGGTGTTTATCTTCAACAAAAGATTCGAAGTCAAGTTTTGAAGCTAGCATGTGTTGATTCAAGAGCTTGCGCATCATGATCGCATCAAGTACTCAAGAGGAGTCTAGCTCATTGGATCAGGTTTGGACCAAGTCAAGAAGGAGAAGAAGATTTTCAAAAGAAAATTTTCAAGAAGACTTGTGTCATGTTTGTCAGTGTTAAGATTCTATTTTTAGATAAAATATAAAGGATAGATTAGTTGTGGATTGCTCAATCTCATATACACCACACACACACACAATTTATATGTGTTTTAGTTTTAAAAAATATCATTTTAGTTTTTTGAGTTTCAAAGTATACATTCATATGTTTCATATGGTTTAGTAACTATCTCTAACTCCTATTTTAGCTTACATGCTTTTACATTTGATAATTTTAGCATATTTTGATTTTATGCTCATTATGTTAAATAATCATGTTTTGTACTTCATGTGGTGAATACTTGTTTAGATGTAGTTTTAATTAAAATTTGTATTTATACTTGTACAAGTAGTGAGCTACACTTGATTATTATATGTGTCACACCCCGCTTCCCAAAATACGCTGAAGTGGAGACGCGACACGAGTCGGCGACGCATATACGCAAGGAAAATCCCTCACGTATACGCGCTAAGCCTTAACCCAAAACAAGCTATAAATCCCAACTATAATAATTCATGATTACTGCAATATCACATATAAGCATCCACGCATGATATCATATAAATAAAGACTGGAATAACAGCTGAATCTGATATAACGAGAATTAGGAAATAATATGAAGGCAAGAAATACAAGAATACCGGAATCAAATAGGGAGAAGCTCCAGCTCTTCGCGAAGCGTAAGGTCTCATCGAACACCTGAGCAACAGAAACAAGTGTCCAATATCTGGAAGTGCAAATCCAGGGTCATCAGAAAGCGACCTGGTGAGTGTGTGTGTAAAGAGAACTCGTGCATGTAAATAATGTGCACGGAATAATAACAAGATAAATTGTAGTCATAAAATAACTAAATAACATGATAAACAGATAACTAAAGGATAACTGCATAACAACATGAATGAAGATAAAAGTCAACTATCACAACTGTAAACAAACAACTGATCTCTGAATGTGTAACCTAGTATATGTCACTAGTCCGGTTGGTTGTTATAAACCAAACTAATGTAGTACTTAGCTGTGTCCCATACCACAGCCGTTTTCTCACATATCAAAGAAAGTTATCGTTGTAACTGCCAGCCAATGTAGTGCATGTGTTTTGGAAGAGTACCGTGCATGCCCGGTACCACAGTCTAAACACCTGGCGCTGAACCAGGACAAGCCGCAAGGCTCTGACAACTGAAAACCATAGCCCCACACGAAAAGACAACTAGTGTGGCGTCGTAATTCGGGCATAGCCCTGACTACTGACAACTGAATAGGTAGCCAGTACTACCTTGGTTCCCCATGGTTGGAACCTACAACTCGGTACCATAATAAGTCCTTCCAAAATACACGACATGCATCATCAGACAATTACCCCTGTTCCCCAGGTTATGGTGTCTTTTATTAATAAGCAATCAATGTGATTTAATATGTAGTAGTGACTGATATCTCCAACAACTGCTGATGTCAATACTAGCTGATAATCTGACAACTGACAACTGATATCTGACAACTGATATCTGACATCTGAAATAGAATACTGGAGATATAGCCACTAACACAATAGTGCCACTAATAACTGGTAAAAGATACAGATATCTACCAACTCCTATAAACTCTGAACATGTCATATGATCACCAACAAATAATCACACCAATAACTGATAAAATGATGACTGCTATCTGATAACTTTGAAATATAAGATCACTGATATCGAATAGATCACTATCACAATAACTCAATCTCTATTAACTGAAGTAATCAATAACTAAACATGAAGCACATAATATATCCTCGAGATCAACAAGTCAACGTATACCGAAATCATAATGAAGTAAAAGAATCATCCTCAAACAACATGTGGTCTAGGATATCTACTCATTATACTCAACATCAATAAAATATCATCTAAATAAATCACAAATACTCTCAACTATAAATCCAGCTACGTCAAGCTCATCTTAATGAGTTCAAGATCCGATATAAAGAATGTAAATTCTAGATTAACTCCAACTCAAGATCAATCCAAATCACGGTCCAACTTTCCTTGCAACTAACTCTGAATCCAGAATAATAAACAACTGGTAAGAACTAACAAGAATACTAATATCCTGGTGATAAAACATCAAGTCCAGAAATGTCTAACATCAAATCACATCTGATCTACTATCTGTGGTTTCTCTAAACAGTCTCATATCAGTGAAGACGTCTATATACTTGTCCACAATATCGAAAAGAGCTCTGGTAAAAAATAATCACCAATACATGAATGCTAAATCTGACAACTAATACAAACTATATCAACCTCAAGATCGAGCCGAGTCAAGTCACAGTCTAAGGTGCATCAAAACTAGGCCTAAGCCAATAACGATAAACTACCAACACATGAAATAACGCTAATACAAGCAAATATCAACTACATGAATAAAGTGGACAATCATGGATGTCTCATGAAGTGGAACAAGTAATCAAACAGTAAAATATAACAGAAACTCATATGAAATGATAAGAGCAACATGTAAGGCATACCGACAACGGTAAATACACAATAACGAACACTCACATGAAATGACGCGGTTTCGGAACCGAATCGTCGTCTGGTCTTCACTGCACAAACCGGTACTGATCTACTGATCATCCCATGGATCGGTCTTCAAACGCATATGTATCTGGTCCACAACGGGTACGAATCTGGATCAGGTCCGGGTCTCCTGAAGCTGGGTTCGGATCTCACCGAACAAATCCGAAATGCTCGAGCCAATTTGTGGCGCACCGACAGAGGCTCTGGCGGAGGCGTCCGGGGCCACAGAGGGTGTCGTTGGATAGAGCATCTCGCCATGAAGGGCGTGGGTGCATTCGCGCTCGCCTACGGTGATCCATGGCGACCCACGGAGTGCTGGAAAATGGCTCCCACACAAGTATATACACATTATAAACATGCAAACATTCATGAATTAACAAACACCACATGATTAATTACATACACCTAATATTTGCAAGATGGGGGAGAGGACTCACGGCCGAGGGGCCGCCAGGGCTGTTGTTGATGTGGGGCGGTGGTGTGTTGGTGCGCCAGGCTCTGCAGGGGAGGAAGAGGCGGAGCATGCCCGGGGAGGAGTACTTGCTGCCCTTGGTTCTTGTAACACCCCGCTCCCAGAATACATACCTAGTTACGTATTTGTATTTTCTGATCGTATTTTTCGATTTATTTCCAATATTTATTTTGTATTATGAATTATTTATATGATCGTTTTGTCTTGGATCCGGATTCGTGGACTCAGAGTCTGCTCTTCTCTGAACCAGGGACCCGATCCTAGTGTCTTACTCGATTTGGTCTTTCTGGTATTCTGATTTGACCGATTTCAGTTTTAAACATCATTTTCCAATATTTTAGATTTTCTATGATTTTTTGGAATTTTTCTGAATTAAATGGAAAATCTTCAAAACCAGTGTCGACCAGCACCGCTGACCGATTCCTGGATTTTTAATTTACAAATGGAGTCAAATTTGAGAAACCGCTTTCCCATATTTTCTTAGAATAATATTTTCTATCTTAATATATTTTTTGAGAATTTTCAGAATTTCTCAGATTTCTGCCAGATTGGGTGTCGACCGATATTGGCGGCCGATTCCAGGATTTTTAATTTAAAAACTATAAAAAATTTCTTAAAATGTATTTTAGTATGATTC
This sequence comes from Agave tequilana, assembly GCA_038442645.1. Classification (NCBI taxonomy): domain Eukaryota; kingdom Viridiplantae; phylum Streptophyta; class Magnoliopsida; order Asparagales; family Asparagaceae; genus Agave; species Agave tequilana. Next base: position 5,967 of record JAVJIF010010139.1, on the reverse strand, counting down.
TTAGAATAATATTCTTGATTTTAGAGAATTTTTGCGGGTCGTTCCGAGATACTTGATTTTCGGATGATTTCGGTATTTTTCCGAAAGTTTTCCGCATCCGCAACCGAATTCCTGGAATCCGCTACTCTAATTATTTTCACTTTTTCATTCAAGAAATATCTCCTCTTTTCATTTTCTTTTCCTTTTTCCTTTTTCTTTCCTTCCTTTTCCTTCCACCAAATTCTCCAAACTTCTCCATTCTTCCATTATCTTCTACATTCTTCCTCCAAAAATATCTCCTTTCCTCCAAAAAATATCTTCTCCAAAATATCCAACTCCTCTCTCATCACCATGGACGGCCAAAGAGAGCCACCTCACCCCACAATTTTACAAATAACCCCCTCTCTTTTACATTTTTACATCACCTTCACAATTCCCAAATCCTATATATACTTTTCCTTCTTCATTCCACTTCATTTTCTCTTCACCACAACTCTAACCACCACCAACTCCTCCTTCATCTCCACCATAACAACAACCACTACAACTTATCCAACTCCTTACCTTCATCTTCTTCCTCCTCCATCTCCATGTAAACCTCCAACAAACTCCACCAAAGCTTTCACCTTCTCCTTTACCTTCTCCAAAACTACCACCATCAAAACCTCTCCACAAAACCACCACCCCATCATCTTCTCAAGGGCCGGCCACCTTCTTTGGATTGGGGCCGAGCTCTTTTCTGTCGGCAATATCTCCGATGATTATTCCGGTAATCGTTCACGATTATTCCGGTAATCATTCCGGTGACAATTACAACCGATGATTATTCCGGTAATCGTTCACGATTATTCCGGTAATCATTCCGGTGACAATTGTAAACGATAATACTAAACATCACCACCACCTTCTATCTTAACACCACCTCCATCTCCACTACTTCAACCTCCAAACATCACCTCCTTCACCTTCTTTTTCATTACTCCATCAAAATCCAACTCCTCCACCAAATAACACCCCCACCAAAGCAAGCACCTTTTCCTTTCTCTCTCCCTCCTCCTCTCTGTATATTGCTGACGTGGATCTCACCCCCGCGTCCAGGCAACGCCTTAACGCGGATCTTCGCGTTCTTGGCATCTGTTTAAACGCGGCCTTCGCGTTCTTGTACCGACGCAACGCGGAGTCCATGCCCGCGTCTGTGTCCCTTTCATGTCTGCACGATGCAGAGCTAATGCCCGCATCTGTGTTCTTCTCATGCTAACGCGACGCGGAACCCATGACCGCGTCCACGTTCTTCTCGTGTCCTGACTTGAACGCGGGTCTTAAACCCCGCGTTTGTGGCACCTTTATGACGCGATTCCCGCGTCTGTGACTTCCGCGTCTGCGACTCCCGCGTCTCACTCTCAAAACCCGCGTCTCCCTGTGCACTCTCTCCTTCCATATACTTCTCTCTCTAGTTTTCCTCTCCCTTTCTCTCTCTAACTCTTTCTCTCTCCTCTTCACTTATTATATTTATGCGCGTACGCGAGTTCCATGGATTTCAGAGTTTTCAGCTATTCCAGAGATTTAGGCGAGTGTCCTCGCCTCCATTTGGGTTTCCCCGCTTTGTAGGGTCGACATGTATTTTATTCCATGTTTATATGTATTTTACTTCTTTATACTATGCGTGGCCGACCCTTCGTGGTCGTTGAACTCTGGGTTTCTGCCCACTCCAGGGATGGCTGGTAGCCACCGAGAGTGCGCTTAAACCCTGAGCGTTCTTGGTCCCTCAGCCTTCAGCCTCCGGTCTCTCACTATCTCGAAAGAGAGGTAATTGGGACCGTCAGGTCTCTCCGTCCTTCAGCCTCCGGTCTCTCACTATCTCGAAAGGGAAGTGATTGGGACCATCAGGTCTCTCAGCTCCGCCTGGTTATCATGATCAGCACTCAGCACTTTACCACTAGATTCGTCTAGGCGGGATGCTGCCGGAATTCCTACTCGCACCTTAAGCCGGGTTGTCCCAGTAACCTTGCCAGACGCTCCAGTGTTAAATACTGTTTGCTGTCTGTACACTCCAGCTTGCTCAGCTCCGCTTGAATGTGCTCAGCTACTATTCTATCACATGCCATGTATTTACCTGATGTGTTAACACTTGGCATGTCATTACTTCATACCTGTCAATTACATGCTACTATATAACACCTGTTTGTATCACCTGTCAACTGATGTGTTATCACCTGACACCAGACATGCTACTACTTGGCAAGACCCCTTGTTATGACATGACTTGCCACCGGACTAATATCAATATCTTGACATGACTGGTTACCTGTCTAATATCACCATCTTGTCATGCTATCCCTTGACACCCGGCATGATATACTTGACCTGTGATTATCTCATTTACGGGAATACTATACTTGTTATCATGCATTACATGCAGTGACTTGAATCTTGTACTTGTTATCCTGTATTATATATACAGTGACCTGAATCTATAGTACTCATGTACTCCTGAACTCCTGATCATGTCTTGTACCTGCTATTCTCGTAAATTGATAATAACATATTAAATTCTAATAAGACAACTTGCACCCGGTTTGGGGGAAACTGATGGCCCTGATTAATCATGTTTATGGTGGTCTTATCGAGCCGCGCGTGGCCACATACTTGAGGGATCACCTGGCGGCCACCAGGGATTCCGTGGGGTGTGCTGGCACCCCTACTCCTGTTCATTCCTACCGGGTATGCACACGCCCGTGGCCTATTTCTATGGGATCTGCGATACTCTATTCCTGTTCGGGCATAAATAAGTCCCGGTACCTAGCGGTACGTTCCGGCTCAGCACCGGATACTCCTGGACCGTTGTCCCGGGCATGTACGGGGCCCATCCGAAACATGATTCATCAAACTTTATCAGTTTCCAAATAACTTGCTTTATAAGTTGTAAGTGGAGGTATGTGGAATGGGACGCATACCGAAGCCCACAACTTAGACGGCCCCAATTATAATAAAATGTGAATATGCGATTTGATGTGTTTTTTGTAACTCGGGTTGTATGTGCTTGGATTATGGTGACATTGGATAAAGGTATATAGATGAGGGTTTCCTTGTTTGGATTATTCCTTCGAGGTACTAGTCTCATGGGGCCGTGACCTAAGCTTGTACAATCGGTTTTGCTCGTAATTGGTTTTTATCGGTTTTATGTTAGTTTAGGAGATATCTGGTGTTGCCCTATCTACTTTACTTCATCTCTTTTACCTTCTCTTATCTTATCATACCATGAGTAGTTCCTGTTTGATATCACTTGTTTTATATCTACTTGCTCCTACATGCTTACCTATGCTCGCCACTTGGCATTCGTATCACCACTCGCCTGGGGAGTTAAATCTGACTCCCCTGGATCCTCATGTCCAGGTCATGGAGCTTGGAGCGTGTGGATTCCCCCAGTTGCTGATCAGAGTGGCGCAGCGGTAGCGTTGATCTCCAGCGGACCACCCGAAGCTCTATCCTTCCAGGCCCCCCTGTGTGCCTCTCGAGTTTTCCTTTTGTAAACTCGTGAGTGCCTTTTATACTTTTCATACATGTACATCTCTTTATATTCTCGCATTTGCGCCTATCGGTGATGTAATATTATTGTAATATTTGTCACCTCTGGTGATAACTTTGTAGTTGTACTCATATGTTGGAATGTATAATGCACCACTTGCTTCCGTACTCTAATTCTTGCCTGTACTGATGCTTAGTGTATATACGTGAGGGTATTTCGGACCTGCGTATATACGTTGCAGTAACGTCTCCGTACCCGCAGGATCGGGGCGTTACAGGATGGTATCAGAGCCTAGGTTCTCACATCCTCAGTACGTCCAGACTGCAAATTAATGGTAAAGAAATTTGCAACTGGAATGCATGAGTCCTGGTTATACACTCCAACTATAAGTACAAAGTTATCTATTCTTTCTTGATCCTTCTTCCTTTGATTCCTAATCCCTTCCATCTTTCCCCTGTTTGGTTTTTCAAAGCCTTTATACTAACTTAAGATATGAATAGACTAGAGAGGTAGCAGCTGGTTCTAAATGAAGCTATTATATGATCTCTTCGGCTGACTCTATGGTGCTCGGGTATCCTCAGGATTGATCCTAATCGGGTTATCTTTCAGAAGTTAATAGTCGGAATTCTCTACGGATATTCTACATTCTCGGCTATATCTTTCAGAGTGATTGATGCCTGGTATTCGAAATTCTCAATTATCGGTCTTCTTTATTATGCTCAGGACTATCAGGGTTTCCTTTATTTTCAATATTCTAGCTTATTCTCGGAGGGCTATCAAGTATCCAACTCTATTGCAAAGTAACGACATCAGATCAGTATTATTTGGTATAGTTCAAAAACTTATACAGCCAGAGGTGCAGAAGATATCTATATTCTGATTACTGTTTAGTCAACTTGAGAGCCCTACCTATAGTGCTTCATATCTTAATTGGTATAATTTCCACCCATGTCCCCTTTGTGTTCATTTTACCCCTTATCGAAATTGCGATGACGCAATTTTTGTAAGGTGGATGGAATGTAACACCCCGCTCCCAGAATACGTACCTAGTTGCGTATTTGTATTTTCTGATCGTATTTTTCGATTTACTTCCTGTATTTATTTTGTATTATGAATTATTTATATGATCGTTTTGTCTTGGATCCGGATTCGTGGACTCAGAGTCTGCTCTTCTCTGAACCAGGGACCCGATCCTAGTGTCTTACTCGATTTGGTTTTTTTGGTATTCTGATTTGACCGATTTCAGTTTTAAATATCATTTTCCAATATTTTAGATTTTCTATGATTTTCTGGAATTTTCCTGAATTAAATGGAAAATCTTCAAACCACTGTCGACCAGCACCGCTGACCGATTCCTGAATTTTTAATTTACAAATGGAGTCAAATTTTGAGAAACCTCTTTCCCATATTTTCTTAGAATAATATTTTCTATCTTAATATATTTTTGAGAATTTTCAAAATTTATCAGATTTCTGCCAGATTGGGTGTCGACCGATATCGGCGGCCGATTCCAGGATTTTTAATTTAAAAACTATAAAGAATTCTTGAAATGGATTTCAGCATGATTCTTAGAATAATATTCTTGATTTTTGTGAATTTTTGCGGGTCGTTCCGAGATACTTGATTTTCGGACGATTTCAGTATTTTTCCGAAAGTTTTCCGCATCCGCAACCGAATCCCGGAAATCCGCTACTCTAATTATTTTCACTTTTTCTTTCAAGAAAGTATCTTTCTCTTTTCATTTTCTTTTCCTTTTTCCTTTTTCTTTCCTTCCTTTTCCTTCCACCAAATTCTCCAAACTTCTCCATTCTTCCATTATCTTCTACATTCTTCCTCCAAAAATATCTCCTTTCCTCCAAAAAAATCTTCTCCAAAATATCCAACTCCTCTCTCATCACATGGCCGGCCAAAGAGAGCCACCTCACCCCGCCATTTTGCAAATAACCCCCTCTCTTTTACATTTTTACATCACCTTCACAATTCCCAAATCCTATATATACTTTTCCTTCTTCATTCCACTTATTTTCTCTTCACCACAACTCTAACCCACCAACTCCTCCTTCATCTCCACCATAACAACAACCACTACAACTTCTCCAACTCCTTACCTTCATCTTCTTCCTCCTCCATCTCCATGTAAACCTCCAACAAACTCCACCAAAGCTTTCACCTTCTCCTTTACCTTCTCCAAAACTATCACCATCAAAACCTCTCCACAAAACCACCACCCATCATCTTGTCAAGGGCCGGCCACCTCCTTTGGATTGGGGCCGAGCTCTTTTCCGTCGGCAATATCTCCGATGATTATTCCGGTAATCGCTCACGATTATTCGGTAATCATTCCGGTGACAATTGCAACCGATGATTATTCCGGTAATCGTTCACGATTATTCCGGTAATCATTCCGGTGACAATTGTAAACGACAACACTAAACATCACCACCACCTTCTATCTTAACACC